>CM023617.1:21109976-21194976 GCA_013358685.1 Antennarius maculatus | reverse complement strand
AAACACACCCTGAAGAATAAGCAAGCTCACATTTGTGGGCAGATGAATTCAGAGCGAAAGGCATCAGCGGCTGATTGTTCTGCAGGTCTGACACACGGACCAAATACATGTAATACATCAAGCAGGTACGTTACACACCCAGCTGTTTGTTTCACCCTCAGTCATACACAACTCCCACAGTGACCCGAAAGTGTGCAGCGAATCTGAGAGAATGGAGCTGGAAATGGAAGGTGCCATGGAGATATCACAGTGTTGTGATCAGTGTGTTGGACAGTCACAATGCAAAGTGTCACTACTGTAGTTTAACCAGCACTTCCAGTTATGAAGGTAGCATTACACTTTTGAAACGATCGAGTCACAGATAAATAGAATATAGTAATACGGTAGAGATCTGAAATGTGAAAAAATGCAAACATAAAATAAAATAAAATATTTTTGAAAATGAAGATGAAGAATACTTTAATAATCCCAAGGGGAAATTATTTACCTCATACAATATACATTACACAAGAATAAAGTTATAGACAGACAACGCAGAATTCACAATAAATAAACACAACAGGTAGGGATATATAGGTAGGGTTTATACAGGTTTTTGTTGTGATCTTAAATAAACCAATGAGGATCAGCGACACAGCAGGACTACAGACGGACACATACGGCCCAATTTTAAGCCTACTTGTGGATTTCCAGGTCTCCTTAGTCTTCCACAGAGAGTAACAGTGGGTAATGGTAGAAATCTTTCACTAGGAAACGGGGCTTCACTTGTCATGTCATCAGTAGATCAGCTCCATTCTGGTCGAGATAATTAACTAAAACATTTCTACAGCAGTCAGGTCACTCAGTACCACCGCAGTTTGGCAGAAGATTTCTTTCCTGCTGGAATTTGAATTAGATTCATGCTCCTTTGCTCAGACCTCTCTTGAAAACAATCAATTAAGACTTTATAGCAAAGAGCTGTCACTAATGTAGCCGCAAGAGGGCACAAGCCAGTGTCTTATTGTGCCGGTCCCAAGCCCGGATAAATACAGAGGGTTGCGTCAGGAAGGGCATCCGGCGTAAAACTTTTGCCAAATCAAAGATGCGAATCAAACATATGACTTCCATACCGGATCGGTCGAGGCCCGGGTTAACAACGACCGCCATCGGCGCTGTTGACCTACAGGGCGCCGGTGGAAATTGGATTACTGTTGGTCGAAGAAGGAGAGGAGGAAAGTGCGTTCGCACGAAGAAAGAGAAGAGGAGCACCAAGAGTATAGGACTAAGAGTAGGGACGTTGAATGTTGGAACTATGACAGGAAAAGGTAGAGAGTTGGTCGACATGATGCAGAGGAGGAAGGTAGACATACTGTGTGTCCAGGAGACCAGGTGGAAAGGTAGCAAGGCTAGAAGTTTAGGAGCAGGGTTCAAGTTGTTCTATCATGGTGTAGATGGGAAGAGAAATGGAGTAGGAGTTATCTTGAAGGAGGAGTTTGTTAGGAATGTCCTGGAGGTAAAAAGAGTGTCGGATAGAGTGATGAGTCTGAAGCTAGAAATAGAAGGTGTGATGTTCAATGTTGTTAGTGGGTATGCCCCACAGGTAGGATGTGAGCTGGAGGAGAAGGAGAAATTCTGGTTGGACTTTGATGAAGTGATGCAGAGCATACCTAGAAGTGAGAGAGTTGTCATTGGCGCAGACTTCAATGGACATGTTGGTGCAGGTAACAGAGGTGATGAGGAAGTGATGGGCAGGTTTGGTATCCAGGAGAGGAACGCAGAAGGACAGATGGTAGTTGACTTTGCAAAAAGGATGGAAATGGCTGTAGTGAATACTTTCTTCCAGAAGAGGCAGGAACATAGGGTGACCTATAAGAGTGGTGGTAGGAGCACACAGGTAGACTACATCTTGTGTAGACGATGTAACCTGAAGGAGATCAGTGACTGCAAAGTAGTGGTAGGCGAGAGTGTAGCCAAACAGCATAGAATGGTGGTGTGTAGGATGACTCTGGTGGTGAGGAAGATGAAGAGGACAAAGACAGAGCAGAAGACGAAATGGTGGAAGCTAAAAAAGGAAGAGTGTTGCATGACCTTTAGGAAGGAGTTAAGACAGGCTCTGGGTGGTCAGGAGGTGCTTCCAGATGACTGGACAACTACAGCTAATGTGATCAGGGAGACAGGTAGGAGAGTATTTGGTGTGTCATCTGGAAGGAAAGTAGATAAGGAGACTTGGTGGTGGAATGAGGAGGTACAGGAGTGTATACAAAGAAAGAGGTTAGCTAAGAAGAAGTGGGACACTGAGAGGACTGAGGAGAGTAGACAGGAGTACAGGGAGATACAGCGTAAGGTGAAGGTAGAGGTAGCAAAGGCCAAACAAGAAGCTTATGATGACTTGTATGCTAGGTTGGACAGTAAGGAGGGAGAGACTGATCTATACAGGCTGGCAAGACAGAGAGACAGAGATGGGAAGGATGTGCAGCAGGTTAGGGTGACTAAGGATAGGGATGGAAGTCTATTGACAGGTGCCAGCAGTGTGATGGGAAGATGGAAAGAGTACTTTGAGGAGTTGATGAACGTGGAAAATGAGAGAGAACAAAGACTAGAAGAGGTGACTGTTGTGGACCAGGATGTAGCAAAGATTAGCCAGGATGAAGTGAGGAGAGCACTGAAGAGGATGAAGAGTGGAAAGGCAGTCGGTCCTGATGATATACCTGTAGAGGTTTGGAAGTGTCTAGGAGAGGTGGCAGTAGAGTTTCTGACTGGGTTGTTCAACAGGATCTTAGATAGTGGGAAGATGCCTGAGGAGTGGAGGAGAAGTGTGCTGGTGCCCATTTTTAAGAACAAGGGAGATGTGCAGAGTTGTGGCAACTACAGAGGAATAAAGCTGATGAGCCATACAATGAAGTTATGGGAAAGAGTAGTGGAAGCTAGACTAAGGGCAGAAGTGAGCATTTGTGAGCAGCAGTATGGTTTCATGCCAAAAAAGAGTACTACAGATGCAGTATTTGCTTTGAGGATGTTGATAGAGAAGTACAGAGAAGGCCAGATGGAGCTGCATTGTGTTTTTGTAGATCTGGAGAAAGCTTATGACAGGGTGCCCAGAGAGGAACTGTGGTATTGTATGAGGAAGTCTGGAGTGTCAGAGAAGTATGTTAGAGCGGTGCAGGACATGTATGAGGACTGTAAGACAGTGGTGAGGTGTGCTGTAGGTGTGACAGAGGAGTTCAAGGTGGAGGTGGGACTGCATCAGGGATCAGCTCTGAGCCCCTTCTTGTTCGCTATGGTGATGGACAGGCTGACAGACGAGGTTAGACAGGAATCTCCATGGACTATGATGTTTGCAGATGACATTGTGATCTGCAGTGAGAGTAGGGACGAGGTGGAGGAGAAGCTAGAGAGGTGGAGGTTTGTCCTGGAAAGGAGAGGGATGAAGGTTAGCCGCAGTAAGACAGAGTACATGTGTGTGAATGAGAGGGACCAAAGTGGAAGAGTGAGGTTACAGGGAGAAGAGATCAAGAAGGTGGAGGATTTTAAGTACTTAGGGTCAACAGTCCAGAGCAATGGAGAGTGGGGAAAAGAGGTGAAGAAGCGTGTCCAGGCAGGATGGCATGGGTGGAGAAAAGTGTCAGGTGTGATGTGTGATAGAAGAGTTTCAGCTAAAATGAAAGGAAAGGTGTACAAAACTGTGGTGAGACCAGCGATGTTGTTTGGTCTAGAGACAGTGTCACTGAGGAAAAGACAGGAGACAGAGCTGGAGGTAGCAGAGATGAAGATGCTGAGGTTCTCTCTGGGAGTGACCAGGAAGGATAGGATCAGGAATGAGTACATCAGAGGGACAGCACATGTTAGAGGTTTTGGAGATAAAGTCAGAGAGGCCAGACTGAGATGGTTTGGACATGTCCAGAGGAGAGATAGTGAATATATTGGTAGAAGGATGCTGAGTTTTGAACTGCCAGGCAGGAGGCCTAGAGGAAGACCAAAGAGGAGGTTTATGGATGTAGTGAAAGAGGACATGAAGGTAGTTGGTGTGAGAGAAGAGGATGCAAAGGACAGGGTTAGATGGAGGCGGTTGATTCGCTGTGGCGACCCCTGAAGGGAAAAGCCAAAAGGAAAAGAAGAAGAAGCAAAGAGCTGTCACTGGCAAAGAAATCCTCATATGACGCTTCAAAAAGTAGTCCTAAAAAGGTAGCGATATACAGTATGTGAAATAAATGCAAATATAATAAATAGAACAAAGTGATGAGATGTAAACCAATACCTCTTGGTTGCCTAAAGACAGGGACAGACTACTGAACACTGGAGTTCACAGAGCAGAGGGGTGTGGGTAGACCGGTATGAGGATTGGGTCTATGTGCAGACTTTTTTATGACAGTGACATCATAAACTAATCTGATTATGTCTCTGTCACGAGGAAACAGAGAAGCTGTGGAGCTGGAACAGGAACAGTGCTGTCAAAGATATCCTCACTAATCAGATTGTGTGAGGCTCCAGAGCAGAACTCCTGACTCTGAGTTACGTCTCACATGAAACTAGGATACATGAATCATAGTAGGGATGAATATTAATATTTTTCTCTAACTCAAAACCTTCCTTTCATGACAAAATAGTGATGTTAAAAAAAATAAAAGGACTCAATTTATATTGGCAAAAAAACACTTCAGACATCGTTTTTGAAAAAATGTTGAAGAAAAAATTAAAAATTAAATAAAATGAATTCTAGGGTCTGTGTTTCATGGTTCAGTGGCGCTGTATTTAGAAGTATTTTTTTTAGAGGCCACTAAAACTTAAATATATATGTATAGCATCATACTTTCCCTTTTCCAGCTTTGTTTTCAATGCCAAATTTTTCAATCTTTGCCAAAAGTCACTCTCACTGTTTTATTCTAACATACAAGTTTGGTTTTGAAATTGCTCCTTGTCTTTTGGATGTGAAGTGTTTGCTAATTTCTTTGAGAATCAAACACCCAATCCAGAGTGGAGCAGTATAGGATCAGCGTTCACTTTCATATCACTGCCTAGAGAGAGCATTTCCTTTTGCTAATCTATCAGATCAAATATTTGCATCAGAAGGATTTTTGGGGGGTATCTATCAACGGATGTAGCTGCTACAGATGTGACATAATCTCAAGTGAATGTGACATGTGAGCTGGTACATTACACTGAATGAATTCAGTGCATTGCAGTGTTCCTTTAGTGAGTCCATGTGTGTACAACACACAGCGAGAGAGGATGTGCTGGTTTCTCTTGGGCAGGATATTACACAATGCTTTTATGTCTATCTCCACTTTTTCTTGAAGAAAGATACAACCAATTTTCCACAGGGGTTATTTATACTCGAGAGAGAAATACTTCAGAAGCAATTCCTGGCAACAAACATAAAAATATTAAGTAAATGTTAAAGCGAGTACAGCATACTGGAAAGAATAAAAACCCTGCAAAATGAGAAAAAAAAAAAGGAAAAAAAACATAAAACAACAAAATAAAGCTCTCACCAACACAATTCTTTGGTACATAAATAAAATACATCATAAATTGTAAATACAACAGGTTATCTCCCTCTGCTGCTATTTCTCTGGCAGGAGCAGTGGAGGCATTGAAGGGTTTAGGTGAATACATGCACAAGCAGAAGGTGCAATAGAAGGAGGGTTTTTATTCATTATATATATATACAGTGAGTGTGTGTGTAGGTATATATATATATATATATATATATATTCAGTTGAACAGCTAGCAGACCCTACTGCTAGCTATTCAGTGGTGTCCACCTCCACTAGCTACCAAGACTTTCCTGGGGAGTTAACCATGAGCTCCAGAGCAAACAGCCCCCCCTCCAGACTGTTAAAGTTAGCTGATGGTCTGTCAATCGTAACTTGCATGCATGTTCTCACTCAAGCATGCATAATGGCTTTCCCTGTGACAGCGGCTTTGGGATCGTGGCAGGAGCCCAGCATGGATGAGAAGACAGAGACTTAGAACCAGTACTCATTTAAATCCTCGATTTTAGCCTGTCTTAGTTTATTAATATTTAAATGTAACTTTGAACTAAATGGCTTTTTGGCTTCATTTACCAAATGGCCTGAAGTCCATGGAAGACACTCATTTAGGACAAACCCAACTCTGTCCAAATCACAAGACGACAACAAAGGTACAAGTTTAAACCTTGACTATGGCTCCATGTCAAAATTAAAGAAATATTATCATCTTTAAATTTCAGGCATTTACTCCTCTGAACATGAATCTGTGGTCTCTTGATCTTCAAGGACAAGGAGAGAGAAACGTGTCATTTCAGATATGTGATTTTTACAATTTCACATATTTCCTTTCACACCTTCTGTCTAGTCTGCTATATCTGCAACACTTGAACTGTATTAATATTAAAAGTGTATTCATCACATGTTCGATATTCTTTTGAACAAAAAAAAATAACTAAGGACAAGTTCTCTATCCAGCTTGATAATTCATTTCCTGAAGAATGTTTGACTTTTTTTTTTTTCATTTTTTTATTTTCATGAAAGACATTTCATTTATTTAATTTTTTGTCTTTGTTTGTTTCCCCACTTGTTACACTGGCTCATTTTTTATTTTTATTCTTTATGTTTATTTCTGCTCCTCTTCTGTTTAATCATGTCTGTTTTAACGGCACCCAGGTGGTAAAATTGTTGTCCACTTATCAGAAGGTCAGTGGTTCCGCAGTACTTGCAGGCGACATGTCAAAGGTCACAAGGACACAATTGCTCACACGTGTGACTGATCATGTGAATGGTTACAGTAAAACAATACTACAGTACGCGTGATACAAAAACCAACACTTTATGAATGGAGGAGCTATTTACTCATGTATGCCGACTGTAATGGATCAACCTGTTGTATGTGAATAATACAATTTCAAACTATATATATATATACAGTGTATATATATATAGAGAGTGTACATTATTAATTTCCTTTCAGGGATTATAACAGTATATTAAATAAAAATAAAAAACAAAAAACTTAAACTTAAGTTTAGCTATCTTTGTCACTCAACTTATTACACACGCACGCACACACACATATATACATATATACATATATATTTTTTTAAATTTTTGTGAGACTTTTAGAACATTTTCAAGGAGGACTGACTGTTAGTAAAATTGCTGGTGCTACATTTTCTCCTCTCCTGTGTCTTGAATGGAGATACTTCCGTGTTGCATCACATGTTAGTATCACACCATGAACATCTGCACTGTTGGATATCTTCCATCAGGAGTTAAATGTGTTTTCTTTTTGTAACTGACACCACTTTAAACCAGTCCTTTCTTTTTTCTCACCTCAATCAGAAGGGACAATACTTATGGCGTAATGATTGCGTGTGCTGCCCGTTATCTACCTGTCACTGTGCACTTTAGTCTGTCTCTGCTCACACCCACCATTAAATGATGAAGAATCCTTGACACAAGCTCCAAGGCTGCCAACCAATTATCTGTTTCTCATGATTAATTATGACAAGGTACCAGCATCCATTTGGAGTACATAACAGCCACTCTGCCTGACCTTCAGTGGGAGAATGCTGAGTGAATAATTATGAATATTTTATGGTAATAATTTGTTGTATTATTGAATGCTTGCGTATGTAGCTGTCCTGGCGGTTCTGGCGAGTGGTTTAATCAAACAAAGTTTTCCAGGAAGGGGAAGGAAGATTAAAAAGGTCAGCTGTAATCTACGCACATACGTGTGACGTTATAGAAGTAACGTGCTTCAGTTGTTTCAGATAGTTTAACACAGTTCATGAATAAACAGGAAAACAAACAAACAAGAAACGCTGTGTTTTTAAGTCAAACAGGCAGCAAAAGGGTTTTTTTTGTACATTATGCGTGGAGTAGGAGAATGTTGTACTCCTGGTAGGGTCACCCAAGCCAAAAGGTCTGAGGTGAGGGTCAGACAAAGAAGGTGAAGGTTCTGAAGAACCTATGACAAATAGAGGAGGAAAACATGAGACCCCGGGCCCATGTCTGTTGTCAGTATTCAGCCTTCTTGGGGTCCCTAAATGGGGTCCTTCATGGGGCCCCTGTAAGGGACTCCATTGTTCTCCTGGGGGACTTCAATGCACACATCAGCAAAGACGGAGACACCTGGAGGGGCACGATTGGGGGGGAGGAATGCTGTACTGTCTGTTCTACTGCCTGTGTTGTACTGCCTGTGTTGTACTGCCTGTGTTGTACTGCCTGTGTTGTACTGCCTGTGTTGTACTGCCTGTGTTGTACTGCCTGTGTTGTACTGCCTGTGTTGTACTGCCTGTGTTGTACTGCCTGTGTTGTACTGCCTGTGTTGTACCGCCTGTGTTGTACTGCCTGTGTTGTACTGCCTGTGTCGTACTGCCTGTTGTACTGCCTGTGTTGTACTACCTGTGTTGTACTGCCTGTGTTGTACTGCCTGTGTTGTACTGCCTGTGTTGTACTACCTGTGTTGTACTGCCTGTGTCATACTGCCTGTTGTACTGCCTGTGTTGTACTACCTGTGTTGTACTGCCTGTGCTGTACTGCCTGTGTTGTACTGCCTGTGTTGTACTGCCTGTGTTGTACTGCCTGTGTTGTACTGCCTGTGTCGTACTGCCTGTTGTACTGCCTGTGTTGTACTACCTGTGTTGTACTACCTGTGTTGTACTGCCTGTGTTGTACTGCCTGTGTTGTACTGTCTGTGTTGTACTGCCTGTGTTGTACTGCCTGTGTTGTACTACTTGTTGTACTTCCTCTTGTCCTGCCTGCGTTGTACTGCCTGTTGTATTGCCTGTGTTGTACTACCTGCTGTACTTCCTCTTGTCCTGCCTGTGTTGTACTGCCTGTGTTGTACTGCCTGTTGTACTACCTGTGTTGTACTGCCTGTGTCGTACTGCCTATTGTACTGCCTGTGTTGTACTACTTGTTGTACTTCCTCTTGTCCTGCCTGTGTTGTACTGCCTGTTGTACTGCCTGTTTACCGTGGGTGAGAGAGGACTGTAATTTCATCTGTGCTGTGTGTTGTGCATATATGGTACACTTGACAATAAAGCTGACTTTGACTTTGAATGGCCTCCCTGACCTAACCCCGAGCGGTGTTGTGTTGTTGGACTTTTCTAGTCATGGACTGTTCATAACTAACACCATGCTCTAACACAAGGATGCTCATAAGTGTACCTGGTACCACAGAATATCTTCAACAATTGAGTATACAGTACATGTGCTCTGAGTATGATCATCATTTGCAGGAATGTACATGAAGTATGGTCAGGTATGTTTCATGTATGCAAGAATTGTTTTTCCTCAACACATTCTATCTTTGCAAATAGAACATAGTGAACAGGACACAGTAAATGAGCGTCTACAAGTCTTCCATGCTTGTGGTTGATTGGACACCGGTCTGCACCTACAGAGCTGCATTCAACATGTTGACAATGAAGCCATTCCCACATTTTGCAGCATGGTGGTGCTTTTATAAGATATGTGGACAGAACAGCATCACCTCTGTCAAACAAGATTGTTTTCTTGAACAGTAATGATCTCCACGGAGGGAAGAGATGTTGAAAATAGAGAGGCTGTTACCGGCTATTCAAATTCAAGTGCTCACAAATAATAACACTGACCTAAACCATGTCTTCTACATGCAGTGGAAAAGTCTGAACCATGGCAACATCTTCTAGGAGTCTTTGAGAACAAAAATGATTCCCCAGGATAACCATAAAAATTAACTGAATCATTCTCATACATTCAAAAACACGTTCCATGTGCTGTACAACAGTTTTTTTTGTTTTTTTTTTACCAGCTAGATCAAGAATTCCTGCTTGTTAACTTCAATGAAGTCACGTCTAAAAGCCAACCAATGTGAAAATGTTTTTTAATTAACTCTAGCACTCAATCCTATCATATTTGTTTTCTTTTTGGAATTGTTGGCATCACCAAATCCCTTTATTGTTTTTTTCATTTTGGACTGCTATAACTTACAGATTCATATACATTAATTTTGAAAAATACATATTTTCCTTCTGTATTCAGTTTTTGAAATTTAAAGCAGTAAACTGTTTTTTTTTATATGAAATATCAGTATGAACTTCCTATTTTTATTAACATTTTCTTTTTAATTCCTAAGACAATCAGCATTTCGTTCTCAGGCTTGATATTTATGATCAATCATATATTAAATATCCCTCCCTCCTTGATTCCTCCCTGAATTAAAACCATCTTGAAAGCTGCCCATTCTTGTGAGTGGACAACTTACACGTGAAATCTGTCTTGTTTCAAAATGTATTTTTAAATGTGTGTCTGTAGCTGTCAAAGAAAAACTAGCTGTGAAAAAAGCCACAAGGTCATAACAGCTTTTCGGCAGTGAATACTTAAAATGTCTGTCACACTTGTCCTATGGGGAGCATTTCTCCACTATCTTTGATTCATGTCCCCACTTTGATGGAGCACAGTGATAGAACTGGATTCCCATATGACTGTCTCCTCTGACCCTGCAGTGATAGTAGAAAATGACAGTATGAGTAATGCTATTCATCCAGTGTGGTCCACTGGTCTGAAGGCCAGTCATTGTGAGCTGAGAAAACAATAATCTGTCTTTAATATGAATCTGTTGTCAACTGTTCAGTCCCACAAGAGGAGCTGTCTTAAGCCGCTCTTCTCAGACGCGTACAACAAAGAGTTTCTCAAAGAATGAAAAATATATGCAGACCTGGGACTTTGTGTGGTTTTGTGGATGAATATATTTCGTACAGGTTCAGATGTTTTGTCATGGAGGTCATTATTGAGTTTACTTTCTGTTTTTTTTCTATTTACAGATTTAGTGCTTCTGTTGAGTGTAATTCTGAATAGTGCATATATATGCTGTACATATATAATGTATAATTTCTTTTATAATATAGAAGTGCAGGCATGCGTATACAATAAGTTGAGTGACAAAGAAAGCTAAACCTAAGTTTATAAAAGAGACAAATTTGAAAAAAAAAAAAAAATTAATTAAGTTTTGCCAGGGGTCCTCAATGGACCTTGATAGTTTTTTTTTTTCTTGACTACATATTCTTCTTTAATGAAACTTCCCAAATACTTTTTTTTTTTTCACAGTTTACATTTACTAGATACAATTAAATCTATATGATCCACATGCCATTGCATTATTCTGCTGTAATAGAGGTTATGTTCTACACAGATCAGAGCAAATTGATTTTTTTCCAGTACCGCGGGTATGTGAGTCCTGGGACACAACTTTTCTAGTTCCTGATTACTAATTATGTCACTTTATTATGACCCTAAATAAGGGAGAAGACTTGTAACACATAGTGTTAGGTATTGTATTCTTTATATAAAGCAAATTATTTCATTATTACAATCATGTACAATGGGTATCGAAGGATATCACAACTTTTTTTTTGTTGTGCTGTAGTCATTTAGGCTGAAATATGCATCTATCTGCTTGGAAACTATAAGGTGACACAAATTATGAATAACATGCATAAGTAATAATCTTGTTTTATATATGGTGTTCAGTAGCAGTATATATATATTTATCTTAAAATGTAAAGAGTAAAAGTAAAACTTTGAAAGAAAATTTAAAGCAAATATGTCATCCAGATAACTGTAAACTCTGCTGAAGTACATTAACCAAGTAAATGTGTTTCATTACCTCCCACTTGTGAACACAAGTGAAACTGTGTAGCCTGGAGCCCAGGATAATGCTATGTTAACAATATTGGCGTGTAAGAGGTTAAAATGTCCGTGGAGAGTCTCAGTCATTCAGGTCACTGTAGGTAAACCTTTGAGACGTTTCAGAACTGAAGGAGTCTCTTGAATGAGAGGTTTAATGTCTTCAAGCGTTTCAGTCCAGTCGACCTCATTCAACACAGCGATGGACAAGAGATTAAGTTTTCTAGCATAAACCATTTGTCCAGGGTTAAAACTGGCCTTATAGTATATAGTATTAGATTTTCAAAGACATGAAGAAGCAACTGTGCATCAACATTAACAGAAATAGATTAACAGGCCCTGAAGTTTCTACAAAAGGGGTTTTCCAAACTTGAGGTTCAACAAATACAGATTTTCTAGGATGGCTGATTTGAATTATCATAATCAACTATGTTCACCTTGAGAAAAAATTCACGCGTGATCACAATAAAAAGCCTACATTGATAGAATTCTGATATCTGAATTCACAATGGCAACTACTCATAAAAAGTCAGCCCACTGGAAAGGCATGCATTTAAGTCTAAGGCATATATGAACATTTATTTCACATGAAAAGCAACGAGTGATGTGGCGGGAATAATGCTAAATACTTTAATGTGTAACTTTGAATGCACTATTCAATTGAGTTATCATATCTTTATTAAAATCATAGCATGCAGATGAAAAAGTGGATAAAAGTAAAATGTGGTCTTCATGTAAGTACAACACCACAGGCAGACATTGACTCGGAAGCAATTGAAAATGAAACATGAAAACATTATTCAGAAAGGATAGGCACCTTTTGCCAGGTTGTCAGTTACTAAACCAAGAATCTATTCATTCAGTGGTCATTATCAATTTGATTTAAATCCTTAAAAAGTGCTTTATTAAAAATGCCTTCTTGCCTAAGAGTAGCACATTTGATCTTGACATCTTTGGTGGGAACTTTTAGAAACTAATGAAGGCAGGTCATGTCCACCCAGTCTGATAAACAACGAGTTTAATTTTAAAAAAAAATCTCCTTCTCCTTTGGGCTTTTCCCTTCAGGGGTCTCCACAGCCAATCAGTGTCCTCCATCTAACCCTGTCTTCTGCATCCTCTTCTCTCACACCAACTACCTTCATGTCCTCTTTCACTACATCCATAAACTTAATTTAAAAAAATGAAGAAATGAATAAAAGTTGTGTGCAGAGATTATTCTTTTGCGCTAGTTTTACACTGAACCATGTCATCTTTGATAGTGCAGCATGAGCAGGACAATAAAGAGTCTATCATTGGAGCAGACGTGGTGTGTTCATCATTTAGAGTAATCACAGCAACAACAGGTTTGTTGGTGTTCAAGCCAAGGGCAGTAAAAAATGTTGGACATTTCAAAAACATTACTACAAACATAGCAGAGCTGGAATTTCAGCATGCATTTGGTAATCAGAAAGACAAGTAATTTCTCCAGGATAAACTCCAGGGGTAAAGTGGCGGGAAGGTCCAAGGACGGCGCTTAGCTCAAGGGCACCTCGGCAGTGCATGCTTCAGACTGTGAGCTGACACCTCCCACTGTCAGCTCACAGTCCAGGTATCTGGGTGGGAACGGGAATTGAACCGCAAATCCTGTGATCATTGGACCACCCGCTCTACCAACTGAGCCTCTGCTGCCCCCAAAATACACCACATTAATACATGAAGTGTGTTTATAATATTTCATATAATATTTATTTTCCTTTTAACTTTCAATTACACTATTTTCCGCACTATAAGATGCACTGGATTATAAGGTGCACCTCCAATGAATGGTCTATTAAAAAAAAAAAAATCATACATAAGGCGCACTGGATTATGAAATACATCTGAGCACTCCTCTTCAATGAATGGTCTATTTTAAAACTTTTCATATATAAGGCACATTGGATTATAAGAAATTGAGAAAATTAAAGGCTTTTAGGTGCTTTATAGTGCGGTAAATACTGTGATTACAATTTTTCCTGCAGCAATCCTGTTATAGAGCTCTTTTTTTACAGAAGATATAGGAAGGGTCACTTTATGATTGTAGCAAAAAAAAAAAAATGTTAAAATTCTTTCCGTCTTGGACCATCAAGGTATAAAACACCAATAATTTTTCAAAAAAATCAATTTTTATATCTTTGTAGAAGCACATTAGCAGAGCAGACAACTACAGTGATAACAATCACCACCACACACTGAAACATTAATCAACTTGAACCACCTCTATGCTAAAAAACATCTTGTTACTTGGTACTAAAGTAGTACATACATTAACAAAGTTAACTTTTTCAGGTAAGGAAAATGAGTCATGAGTGAGCAGCTATAATTAGTGTCCCCACTGATTATAATTATAATTCAAACAAGAATCAGTCCTGAAAACTGCAATAATCCACACACAAGTGTATCAAATCTATCGATTCACTGACACAGTAGTGAAAATGACTCTGACATGACCGTATCAGTCATTACACGCTTAACCCTCAGAAAATTCATTGCATTTTCTGCTGTAAATATGAAGCATCCTTCATGTGTTTTTTAATGTAATACCTCATAAGACATGCAGGTTAAATTTCCTACAAAAATACCTACAAGCTGACATGCTGACACAATGATAATGATGTGTTTGAGAGGTTGTGAGCACAATACCCTCGTAAAATCACTAAACGTAATCAATTTTCTCCTCAGAACACTGACTATTGGAAATGACTGTGAGGCGTTACATCACAGCCCAGAGCTGCATCATCCCAGTAAAGCAGTGCTTTCCATTACCAGCCGTTCCCGGAACATAAAACAATAGCGCGCTGTTGAAATATTAAGCAGCCACTTTCCTGTCAGTGCGCTCCAGTCATGCGTTGCAGAGCAGCTGGCCTGTGAAGGTGAGAGCAAACGGGGGTGTCCCTCCTCCAACAACACGCCAGCTTTATTAATCTTTGTTTTTTGATAAGTGCCCAGCTCACTGGTGAGATTTCCAACCATAACAAGACATTCCATCTTCAGATTTGATTTGTGATCTTCTGTCATCTCTCAGTTTAAAACACTGTGATACTTTAATGTTAATGAGGCAGCATGTAAGTTATTTTACTCCACTATTCACTGCTTAAAGAGCGGAGCAGCAGCAGGATGGTGACTCAGATTGTCCTCAGCGCACCAGTGTGTGATGATCAGCTGGTCACAGTCGTGTCTGCTTGGGTTCACTATTCCACCATCATTAGCCTCTGGATGACAGAGATATATTTCTATTTGTGGTGTCTTCATTAAATCAAAACTTGCTCACAATCACGTACCTTTATAGAAGATTAAATATACACAACTACATGTGAGTTCTGTAGAGTTTATCCTTTATAATTTATTTATGTATTTTGTGTTTTTAATCAGTTTTTACTTAAAATTATCGGTTGCGTTTTTCAGTCTACACTATGCAGCAACTGAAACTTTAATCAGTGACTTCACAGTATTAGAGTTACACAGTCTTAAAAGTAAATTACCTGCACTACATTAATGCTTTTTAAATTGGACAATTACGTTATGCTTTCAGATAACTTTTGGAAAGCAAAAACACTATTTTTAAAGTTGCACTTTACTTTTCAATGAATTGATTTAATTGTCAAAACTTAAAAACAAACATTTTCTATAAATATTCTATTTTCATATAATATACCAATTCAGTTGTCTAAATAAAATCAAATACTCAGATATTCTTTATTTATTGATCAAATTACAATGAGTCTTGTTTGTTTTCCTGTATCACTATCATACATCATTTTGATTATACTCTAGGTACGGACTGATTTCCACATTTTATCACTTAAACGGGGTTAATTTCCAGTGTCTAGTGCGTCTCATCAAGACAAAATGTCACAACAGTAGTGAGATCTAACGTTCACTATGACACCGCTTGTTAACGGTGGTGTCTTTGTCTATCTGTGGACGGATGTGATTGTGATGACGTAGCTGTGTGAGGTGTACATTATAATAGATCAAAATGAAGGGTGTGGTGTAAGTCATGAGTGTTATAGTAACAGCTGATGTGCCCTCAAGAGGCACAAAGTCAGATGGATGGAGAAGTCACTTCTGCAGAGACTTTTTTTTGTCACCAATTACATAAAAAAATCCAGTCCAGAAAGGTTTTGATTTCTTTCTGGAAGCAGTTGAGAGCTGCTTCCTCAGCCATGAAAATATTGATATTTAATGGGGTCTATGAAGAATGTGGCCTTATTTTTACAGTAATAAAGTAATGTACAGCATGTTTCTACTGAGGTGTCATCAAACTTGGTTTCCCCACAGGTTCAGGCCTTTAAGACATTCTTTATCTCTGAAGTTAAAAAATAGATGTTATAAGGAGCTTTAACATCTGTGCTACTCCACAAAAACCTTTTAATGATGCCTGAAGCCTTGTGAGAGAAGTGAACGTTAGCGTAGTTCTCCTGTTATTCACCAGTTATTATTCTCAGGTTTTAGTGTTTCTCAGGAGGAATAAAAATGTCCACTTATAATGTCTTAAAATGGCCTCGCTGCCGTGTGATTGGTCAGGAAACACACCTAATAAGTGGAATGTGAAAATACAAATTAGCTTGTGAGCAAGTTCAGGCAGACTACCTGTGCTGCTCGACACACAGAACTCTCATTACATTCCTCATTTCTCATTTCACCCTCTCAATCTGGCAGAATATTTAAACTGCAACAAATTAACCCTCGGCCTGCCAGTACTCCTGCTGCTCCACATGTGTACTGCTGCCTGGCTTTCAGCCCCACTTGCACCCCAGTATCAATCTGCAGGCTACGTTTTAGGGGGTTAAAAGAAGTTTGCTCATCATTCCTCAAAGCTTACTTGTAAACATGTCTGTGGAGCATGATTAATAAAAAAAAGAAAAAAAATGTACCTAAACATTAAACTTGAACCTTTACTGGGGTGATCATTACATCGAAGGTGACCGGTCGATCCCAACGCTAGTTTGGGACGTCTTGAATATAGATCACCGCGCATGTGTTTGTTTTTTCCTTAGGTATAGTATATAGGTATATAAATCCTTAGGTATAGTATATAGGTATATAAATCCTTAGGAATAGTATAAAGTTATATAAATAAATGGGAGGAGGACATTTTTTCACTGTGATATTTTCAAAGTCTGCTTGTCTCATCTGGTAGTCTATCATCTCAATACTGAAGAAGGGAAGCACAGAGTGGCCTTTCTGGAATGTTCATAGAAACTACAACTTTTTGCTGAAAAGTGAACTGCAAAAGAAAGAGGTGAAGGAAGTAAAAAAAAAGTCCTATTTCTGGCAACCAACAGGCTGAGTTCCGTCACAAACATTTGGTGCTTCTCAATCGCATGTGGGCTATTTTTTTAATGTTCACTGAGTTTTGGATATTGGAGGGTTAATTTACTTTCACAATTTTTACACAGCCTTTAGTTTAATCAGCACAATCGATGCTGATTGATCCAGTCATCAATTAGAAGTATTAATCAACATGAAACCGGGATTACAATTAGCCCCATTGTTGAATAAACACTTTCTTCTCCAGTTTACTGGGAGAACATTTGATTAGATCACATCTGATAGACAGACTGCTGTTTGCTGAGGTCCAGAGAACTGCCTGATGTACGATCTGAGGAGACCTGGTTGTGGATCTAGAGAGCTGCTAAATCTAGACCACAAAGACCGGTCGGTACAGAATGTAAAATGGTAACTGTGGATCAAAAATCTCACTATTATGAGTTGTGCCTTTTGGTTCTGAGTACCTCAATAAACTAAAAACTATTTTACTGGAATTTCAAATTTTTGATCTATGCTTACAAAGTACAAAATTTCAAATAGAAATAAAAAGTCTAAACCTTTCTGATGTTGTATCCATCAGCCAACTAGCAGTGGTCTCCTGAAGCACGATTCTTATGTCGGATTTTGCTCGTAGCCCGAAAAAAAAATATGGACAGACCAACGGCTTGTGTCTCATAGAATTCACATGTTGCTCGTATCTCAAAGTACTACTCTGTGTGTGTGTGTGTGTGTGTGTGTGTGTGTGTGTGTGTGTGTGTGTGTGCTGGAGTGAATGACGTGTGGAGTCGGTGCAGGAATGAGATAAACGACCACACCTTCACTCATTCTGTCACTGATGAGATCAACAAAGAGCCTTTCTCCGAGAATGAACATGTGTTGACAAATGATAGTAATGCTTCCTTTGTCAAAGGGGAGGATTTGCCACATTATAGAACATCCAGCAATTTGATTGAGACCTCCGCAAGATAATTGTCTGCACAGGTCACAATACCTGCCAGTCAAAAGCGCTGAGGAGGAGATTGTAGGTAGGCGTGTGGAACAGCTGCTGCTTTATTCTGCAGCGTGTGTACTGTCACTGTGTGGAGGATGGTGTGTTTTGAAGGAAAAGAAAAATGTGTCCTTTTCAGCACCTCAGCTCAGCCTTTTGAAATGCATATGACAATAACATATTGAGAAACTGTGGTCTGCTGGGACTACAAGGCATCACGAGGAGCTCAAACCGTCTTTTAGTTCAAGAATCTTGGAGGAAAACTTTTGCATAATGCATGAAGGGGAAAAAAAAACATCATTATGCAGTCTTAAAATACTCTCTCCTTATGTAGGACTGCATTGTTGCGCATCACGAGTTTTTCTTGCTCACCACATAATTATTTAATTCATCATTCATAAATCAGGTGTCATCACTGCTGACAAAACCTGAGCCTGCAGGTTTTTACACTTTACATTACATTCAAATCAAAAATGACTATTAGCCTGTGATCCAATTTCATGGGGAAGTCAAAAGCTTGTGTTTTCAATTCAGCTGATCACTTGTGTTATGAGTGTTTCTCTATGTTGCATTCAGTTTAAATAAGTTTTATGGTTATTATCTGGTTTGTTGGTTTCAATAATTCAGCAGCATTCTCTATTTATCCTCTGGGGGCATCCATGCCCAGCCAGGGAAGATTTTACACCATGCCATCCATCCGACATCAAATAGAATATACATTAAGTATACAAAGAATGTGTAGAAGCTGCTGTTTTTATCCCCTCCTGTGTCTACGAGCTTTAAGATGCAAAAAGATTTATTTACAGAACCAAGGTCATAATCAATAGCCCATGGAGAGTGTAATAGCATGATGCAGTAACTGTACCATCAAACTGAACGATGGTTTGGAGGTAACACATCAATAAACAGCTGAAACATGTGGCGGCGCAGAAGGCCAACATGAAAACGAAGCTGCTTTGGGTTCAACGTTTCTGCATTGAAAACAAACTGCTGATAGTTTGGCCTCGGTGCATCATGGGCAGTATAAAGTAACTAATAACACACTGCTCGGGGCGGTGTTGAGGGGAGCACAGCTTCACCTGCGCTACAGGGCACGATCGCAGAATATAATCTGCCACAATCTGAACCGGCCTAGAGGCCTCCTTTGCAAGGTTTAACGCCTCAAATGTGAAGACAGACTCAGAAAAGGAGGGCAAGAGATGCCTGGAAGCATCGATGTTAGCGGTCCCTGCTTACGTAAAGGGAAAAAATGTTGTTCAAAAGAATGGAACTAATTAAGGACAAAAGTGAATGGGAAGTAAGTTTGAAATGATTCCAGCTGGATGGGATCAAGATCCTTTCCAATCAGTTACAGAAGTGGAACAAACTCTTCACGTGAAGACTTTAGTACTCACTTTAGTTCTTAATGGACACTTGTAGACTGCACTCGTCTGTGAGAACAGTCTTTGTCTGACGATGTGAATCAGAACGTTACAAGACAACTGATAAACTCAGAAACGGAATCAGCTGTAGCTCCATTGTAAGGACGTTGTGATGATTATTACCACCATTTATGTTCGACTTCATGTTAAACACAGAATCAGTCAATTCAGCCTTGATGAGTGGCACACCTGTGACCGCAAAAACGGAAATAATGGTAAAGGAGATAAATGAATGAACGACTGGCCGTTAGCAGGAGGTGACGTGTTGTACAGAAACGTAATGTTTGCACAGTGTGGACCCCATCAATACGATTTATGAACTGAACTCAGTATTCTATATGTTCTCATGCGGTGTGGGTTTATAACTCTACATCTACAACCAGCACAGCAGAGGTCCAACATATTCTAATTTACCTGTTTTATTTATTTTACTACACAGTAATGAATCTCAACATACCAAGTGTTTTACTGTGTGAGCCGTAGACCTGTTACTCTGACTTTCTGGGCTGAAACAATTAAACTCTCTGCTGCTGTTTTGGATGAAATACTGCAGCATTGCAGTGAATATGGATAAGGTAGCATCTCCTAAACTGAACTCTGTTACTGCAGCTTCCGCCTCTGTAAACCACCTCAGTGTCAGCTGGTTGTCTCTGAATATTGTTGATTGTGATGAATGATTTTGCGAAACTGACGTTCTTCTAAAAGCTACGCTTGATGGCTGCTGTGCAGACAGTATTAATGTACATCCATCCATACATTCACATATGGGGGGGGGGTTACGGGTCTGCTCAAGTCTATCTCAGCATACAAACTCTGCATAGAAAGGGATTGAAGCTGGAACCTTCTCACTGTGAGGTGATACCCATTTTAATTATTTTTAAAAAATGTTTTGTATTGTTATGTGTCTTTATTGTCAGTGTTCAGTTTTTCATGTCAGATGTTTAGATTTAGATTGACCCATTCCCATTGTGTATTCTACAAAAAAAATATGCAATAAAACACACAACAGATGCAGCAGCTGCTGATGTATCCTTGATGCATATCCAATTAAAAAATGCTTGATACTAGCTACACAGCTTATTATATATTACTTAACGTATTCTTTAAATTGTGCAATTTTTTTTTTCCAATTTGCAGTTTTTTCATATGCATAAAGTGGAGCAGACATCCCTGCAGTTCAACTTTAGTATTGTTATTTGGTCTGGTAATTTCCACATCATTTCACACATATTCTCTCCTGCATGGTGGAGCGCTGGGACTTTCAGCTCTCTGTTGACATCTCACTAACACGTGTGACGGAGGCACAATAACTATCTGAGTCTGAAATAGAACTTGTTTTGTGCACCCAATTGTCAATTTGGCAGGGTTGGAGATAGCCAGATTAATCTGTGATACAGCTGTCCATCATCCCATACAATCAGTTTTCTTTATCTCTTATCAATCTGAATTACTACGGACAGCTTTTACTTGCAGCAAATCTCAGCCCGAAGCCACGGCAGCCGAAACTCTGGCTTCTGCCACAATTTCCATTTCTACAATCAGCGGGAGAGAGTGGCGGAAGGGAAAAGGTTTTGTCCAGGCAGATCCATTGTCTACAGGATCACCATGATCCATCATGACAACGTTGATCGGTTCATCTTGCTGTAGCTCAGACCATATATCCAGTCTGTAAGTGCTTGTTTCCTCAGACCAGATGCTCCTATCTTCACCCTGAACAGTCATTAGGTGAGAGCAAATACATTTATATGTCTCACCTCCAATGACACCTTGAAAGGTGATAATGGAACCTGTCTCTATCACCAAGTGCCATGAGTAGGAACAGCATTAATTAATTTAAAATTAGCAGGAGAGAGCTGTGCGGGTCCAGGGAGGGGTTTGCAGTCTGAGCAGAGGAGAGGCGTCGACAGTCTCCGCTCAGCTGGAGGCTTCCTCGTCTGATTCATTTGCTTTCTCATGCTGTTTAAAGTCAAGATTTTCAGTAAATCCTTGTTTCAAAAAGAACAGGATGTTAACACCTGACTAGATTCTTTTTTTTTTTAGTTCTCTTCCTGAAGCCACGACCTCTACATGGCTCCCCTCACCCCTTATTGTGATGAATCACTTGTCTTCACAACAGGAATTTAAGAAAAGTGGTTTCAAGGTTTTCAACATCCTGACTGATCAACTCCTAAGAAACATATTAGAATGACCATGTTTGTGTCTATAAAGGTGATACTGCATTATTGTTATCATTTATTTCTTCTTCTGGTTTATGGAAAGGCAAATGGTTAGTATGACTCCCCATGAGCAGAAGGAAATGCAGCATATATTTAGAATATCAAGAGACATGTATTGTGATTTATATGGTAGATTTGTGACCAGAGATTAAAGATATGTGATTCATTATATAGAAACCAGCATTGCATTGCAATGATGTTTCCTCACAGTACATCAAACAGCTACATTTATATTTCTGTGCAACAGGGAGAGACGTAGTAAGATACTGAAGATGTGCATATGCAGACGCATGCACAACAGGGGATGAAAGGCAGACAGCTAATAACCCATTAAAAGCATCACGGCGCTGGAGCGCAGACCATGGGCTCCAGGCTCCGGGCTGAGACGTCCCGACACTTCACAACACGACCTCCATTTTACAGACAAATCAATCTATGAGCGACGGGCTAATTGCCAGGAAGCTCGCAGCATGACCCATTAGGCCCCCTGTTTTACCCGTACACACAGAATGACATGACAGACAGTGATTGATGTAGAGGGCATGGATTAAAAAAAAAAATTTTTAATTATATAATATATATATACTTTTATTTTTTTTCTAATTTGTGGTACTGAGCCAAAAAAATTATATATGAAAAATACATCAGAGGCAGTGCTCAAATGACATTGGGTGATCAAACCCCAATTTTGGTCTGTTTTTCCTGGTGGATCAGTCTCCGTCTCTTAATCCTTGGATGAAATTGGATGAAATAATTTTGTTCATTATTACTGCAAAGATTGGTAATAAAACAATTTCCTTGTGACAATTTCTAATATTTCAGCACATTTCATCTTAATATTTAGACGTTTAGAAGTTAATTGGTTGATAACAGGATGTAACCTCATGAATAACAGCTAACCATATGTTTCGTTCCCTTCATTTAAAGTTTGTCAAGGAGAATGAGCTTTGATGTCAGCTCACTTCCTGTGCTGTTAGATGAGGAAAGACGGCTTCGAAGGTACGCCAGAAGCCTGACAACTCCCTCTTTTATAATGAAAAGACGGATCCAGACGACAGCTGCATATTCCCACATTGAGCAATACCGCTGTCATGCCCCTTCTCATTTTCCTCGCTGTTATCCATCCTACTTTACACACTTACATGCAACAAGCTCACTGCAAGCAGCACCCCATGTATACAGCATGACAGCTAACAAATACTTGCTGAGGAGCTATCAAGCTATTTCTTGATCAAACAAAGCTCTGAGACGATCAGACCTTCCAGATGAAAATTTCCAATGTGAATCTAACCAGAGAACAAACACGGCTACACAGATATAAATCGATAAATACAAATCAATAAACCCTTACCATGTTCATTTTAACCAGCATTAGAATCTGGAGAACATCGCTGATGATGTACTACTGTTCAAACATGAATCTTATCCTTAAAGTAATCCTGAATTCATGTGTTTTCTGAGGAATCATGTATGGTGTGACAACTTGAAGATCTCCTCAGTGAGAGTTCTCCATGACACTAAAGTTCAAAGATGCTGTTCTATATTATGAACATTATGTAATGACACCGGTTTCATGTAGTCTTCCCCAACATTTACGGACATATTTTTTATATAAACACGTGTTTCACAATTTAGTTAGTTAGGTTCATACCAAATCACAAACATGTTGCTAGTATTACATTCAAAATAAGTATCTTCCATGAAACTTTCGGAGGCCTTGTGTTTCTATGGCGTCTGTCTGTCTGTTTGTGATTCACCTGCCATGAGACCCATTAATTTGATCTAGATTGTTTGCACAGGTGGTGCTGTGGCGCAGTGTGTAGCGCTGCCGCCGCTCAGCAAGGCAGTTCTGGGTTCGAGTCCCACTCTTTGTGGAGTTTGCATGTTCTCCCCGTGTCTATGTGGGTTCTCTCCGGGTTCTCCGGCTTCCTCCCCCCTCCAAAAATATGACCTTCAGGTTAATTGGTCGGTCACAAATTGTCCGTAGCCCTTTGTCTCTATTTCACATTTATTAGTCTGGCCACCCTCAAGAGATTGGGTCCTAGCCGGAGTTTCTTCCACAGAGCTTCAGCTGTTCCTGGGGGTCATCAACTTCTATCAACTGTTCATCAGGAACTACAGTTCAGTAGTCATCCCCGCTCACGACACCTAAATCCCAGACAGTCTCTTTCATGTGCTCCCTGACAGAGGGAAAAGTCTTATGTGAGTAAAAGAGTCCGTCAGCTGCTGCTTCATCACCCACGGTCCCTGGTATCTCTGTCATGGTGCTGCCTGTCTCAGAAGGTAACACGGTCATTCTCACTGTGATAGTGAGTCTCTAGCTCACCTCCTACCACTACCTAAATTGTCCTCAGCCAAAAAAACTGCTGAAGTCATTCTAATTTCTGATTTCCGAAAGTATGGACTCCCCAGTGGTGTGATTTCCAACCGGGGGCCACAGTTTACCTCTCGTTTCTGGTGTTTTGTAGTCTTTTTTGGAGCCCTGATCAGCCCTGATGGATTTCACCTGCAGTTTAATGGACAAGCTGAGCAGATGAACCAGCAGCTGGAGACAGCACTGCATTGCCTTTCTTCTCACAGACCATTCTCCTGGTCCAAACAGCTCCCGTGGGTCACGTGTGACGGTAACACCATGCCCAGCTCAGCCATTGGACTCTCACGCTGCTGGTGTTCCTCAGATTAACAACTGAAGCTCTTTCCAGAACAACAATGTGAAACCAGCATCGCTTTGGTCAAGGCCTTCATCCTGAGATGGGGTGCACCGGGATGCAGATCTGGTTCACCCTCTTGCTCACCTTAGACCACTAAAAATGGTCTGCCGACCATGATCACACACTTTATACCCCAGGGCAATGTGTCTGGTTATCAACAAGGGACCTCCCCCTCAGAGTGGAATCTAAGAAGTTGGCTCCTCTTTTTGGGGCCAGATCAAGGACTGTCGGTCTTCGGCTGTCTCGATCCGTGACATTTCTCCCATTAAATAAATGGAGGAAATGTCATCTACCGAGGCAGTTTTTTAGGGATGTTGAGGAAGTATTGAACATTTAGATGATTTTATTGTAACAGTGTTACTTGTTCTGACAGAAAGAGATCAACACGACTGACTAAAGGACAGCAGTAGCTCAGTCCACTAAGTCTTGGACTGGGGACCAGAAGTGGTGGGTTCAAGACCCGGGTGGGACAAAAAATTTGGTTTGTGAGCTGGCGGTGGGAGGTGTCAGCTCACCTCCTGAGAACTGTCAAGGTGGCCTTTCAGAGGGAACACCCCCCCTCCCCTACAAGCTGCTCATTTCAGGGTGATACCCATCACTCTGCAACCAACTGTGTATTAACTTGCATGCTGACAAGCCCCTGGTGTGTGTGTGTTTGTATCAGGGGCCTGCACAAACATAAAAATGCATGTTTAAAAAATATATTCAGTAAGAGTGAGAAGATAATTTCCCCAAGAGGGACAATAAAGTGTTTTTCTTTCTTTCGTTCTAAAGACTGGCCTCAGTGCTTTGTTCCAAATAACTATCACACTTCACAGCCATCTTACAAGACTCACATTTCTATCAGGTCTAGAGAATATGCTTTGATTTCACTTTTTTTATAATTACTAATTTTCAGACATCTCAGAAACAAAGAACTGCTTTGAATAGAATATCCTCATCTTCCTTTCTGTACGATTTTTCCTCTATAACCAGGACATTTGCTGTGTTTGATCTTGACAAGCCGGAGCTCCAGGGCCATCAGCCGAGGCTAAAACACTCGACGCTGCTGTCTGGGAAATGTTCTGAAATGAGATGCACAATGGAGAATGGGTTCCTGACACGTTTTCTGACTTCTTGTCATATTATGTCACTTTATGGTCACGTCAATTTTTTCTTCATTTTACTGTAGCTGCTAACAATTATAATGTATCTCTGATACACATTCATCAATATTCATCTCTCTCTCTCACTCAGACACACACACCGGAAATGGTCATCTTAGGTCATTTCACCCAGCCTGAATTTGAAAGCCAGTGTCCTGTTTGCCCTTAATTACAAGTCAGACCATTACTATTTACTCTTTCCCAGGGGCAATCACCAGGGCTACAAATTGAAGATGATTCCTAGCCATGGCCTAGATTCTCCCTGCAGTCAAATTCCCCTTTGCCCTGTATAACAGCCTATTATTGTGCAATAACAATGTCAGAGAAAACAGCGCACCTGACATTCGAACCGCCCTCCCCAAAGGTGGTTATCATGGTGACTTCCCTGTCACACAGCAAAGACAAACATCAGGCCTGTTTAAGAACCCAGCCTGACATTAGGCAGAATGTTTTGACTGGCTGTTATTCAGTCAAGACTTACAGACTGACGTTCAGCGGTGATTTGATAATAAGAAAGTCTGGTCTTCTAATAGAATAACAGGACATTTGTGGAAACCACTGGCTCCATAGAACAGCCTGTTCTGTTCTGCTGTGGAACCCTGGGAGCAGCTCCTCCTATTGGCTCGGTGAGGGTTTGGATTAGATGATGCTGCGTTCACCATGCAGCTGCCTGGAGATGTGTCAGTCACTGGGATTTTAATACCAATGCTCCTTAGGTCAGGAAATAAAATAATTGAAAATAAATCAAACTTATTCATTGACCATATATTTATCCTAACCCAAGTCCCAACCCACTGAGCCACTGCTGCTGCTGGCACTAAGGGAGTCCAGTGAGTGTCTGCACACTGTAGGATCAGAGGTTCAGCATCACCAGTACATCACAAAGCCACACGCAGACAACCACTCATTCTCACACTTATGGACAAATTGTTGTGACCGATTCACCTAAATTGCATGTTTTTGGGGGTGGGAGGTAGCTGGAGAACCCAGGAGAACCTGTAGAGAACCCAAACACACACAGGGAGAAGATACTCAGCAAGAAATTGAACCCAGAACCCATTACTACCCACTGCACTATTATGCTGCATATTTAATCTTAAATGTTGATACTTCTATTTTAATCTGAAGGTTTCCTAAAATTAATAAAATGCAGAGACTCTCCTCCACACTGTCATTACTTTGCACATCCATTAATATGTCAGAATTACTCATAAGACATCCATCCATTTTCTTGTAGACAGGATGATTACGATCATCTCATCCACAAGACAATGAATGTATGAAATGGATTAATGGATGAATCCAAGGAAAACAATTTCACTATAAACCTGGACAGTTTCTGACTCTTTTGAACAAAAAATATCAATCAAAATTTCAATCAGGTGGGACAAACATAAGATAATTGTTTATTGTAGTAGATATTAGATCTTTTTTTTTTTTTTAAGTCTTAGGTACCGTCTGCCACCAGGGAGACTGAGGGGATCAGCCTAAACAATCACAAAATGACTCCCCCCAAGAGTTCAATACGCTGGTCATGGTGGTGGTGGTGGCTGATAAACGTGTAAATAATGATTCAGGATGGGGCTGTGGGGGACATGCAATAACATGATGAAAGGACATGAGTGAAACATAAATACAGACAGAATAAAAATTAAATATACAGCATGAAACTGAGGAACACTGTGGCTTCACAGCAAGACCACCCCGGGTCCAAATCGACCGTTAGGTGGAGCTTCATAAGATCCTGTGAATGTGACAGCAGATGTAAATCATGACTTAAGTTAAGTTGCTGTGCCTCATGCAGAAACGACACAGGTGGATGCACACTCATCGTTTTTGCATCTATGGGATAGCTGCAGATACTAATGTACTATTAATCATTTTTCAAAACCACCTCATCAACAGGCCACAATCGTCTCATGGCATTGTCTAATATCCTCCCGCTCCCGTTTTTAATTAAATATCACTTCATTTGTCACATGCATGGATAGAGAGATGGAGGATAGCAGTGGAAAGGGCTCCATCATCCTTCAACCACATGTCTGTCACTTAGAGGCGAGTGGGGGCAATGTGCACTGGGCGCAGGCACACCTGGCTTTTGTAAGATACATATTACAGTAATTGGTTTGATTCCTGT
Organism: Antennarius maculatus; assembly: GCA_013358685.1. Lineage (NCBI taxonomy): Eukaryota > Metazoa > Chordata > Actinopteri > Lophiiformes > Antennariidae > Antennarius > Antennarius maculatus. Next base: position 21,167,436 of record CM023617.1, on the reverse strand, counting down.
TACATAAGAAACACATCCACAGAAGCTGAAGACAGTTACTTTTGCATCTTGAGTCTTGTCTTCCCTGATTGTGCAGCATTTTAGTGAAATAGAGTGGGACTCGCCTTAAATGAACCTGAACAATGACCTGACAAACAGACACCTGAATCACAGATACAGGCAAAAGTAAGATGAAAACACCTCTTAACTGCATAGTAAGCTGTCAGCAGATATGAAGAAAAACAACATCAGAAAAAAAGTGACAGAGGGAAAAAGAGCTAAATCTGGAAAGGTAGTGGAGCTGAAGGCAGAAGGCCATCATTATACTTGTCTGTGTGTCTCGGCCACCTCCCTGACCTCTGGTCAGTCAAAGAGCCATTCAACCTTTGAGTATAAGTTAATACCAAACCTGAAATGTCAGCTTTTGCAATCACACAGGTAAGACTGAGAATTGCTTGAAGAAGCTGTTTATTCCATCAAACAGTGGACATCAGGCCTGCTGTTGTGTTTCAGCTGTCAGACGCTGCAGCCTCAGATCAGACCCAGCTGGCCCCCGACGCGCCTCCTACAGTAAGATTGATGAGGGGAACTCTGACAGGCTGAGGTCAATGCGTGTTAACCTTTGGCTTGTTTGTACGTCTAAATAATTCTCTTTCATTTCAATGGGACGTCAATAACCGCAGATTACACACACTTGTTCAAATGAAAGTGAATGAGTGTAACAATTAATTACAAATGGTTGTACGTTATTGTGATGCCAGCCTGCTATTGCAGATTAACATGATGATATAGTCATTAATTCAAATCATGCTTTATATCACAGCATAGGACTTGTTAGTCAGTTACTGTCATGTTACATATATCCTAACGTGGATAACATCTGAAGTAAAAATCTGTATATACATGTGGCTGTCACCATACGGAATGATGATAGCGTTCTAAAAGCTTCGTCACGGTGCCTGCCATCTTTTTTTTTTTTACGAGTCAGTGTTGAAACTATTCACTTTTCAGTTTCCTTCAACTGATTTTTCTCACTATGAAAAAATAAAAAATCATGCATGAATGAACTCTCTGCAGCTCCTTTCTAACATTTACCAACATTCAGAGTCCTTTGCAGCACAGCCATTAGTAATTTGGCCATTGACACTCATTTATACAGTGGTGGCAGGGACTCGTGTTGTTGTGCTACTAGAGTTATGACCAGCAGCTGCTGTAAAGATGTGACCTATTAACTGGTGCAGTCAGATGTCTAACTTCCTACATGCATTTTATTGTGGTCAAAAAGACCTTTCTGCTTTAAATTATATCATGTCTTTTTTATACGAGCACACAATGTAATCCACGGAATTTCAGCCGAAAATATACACAAATGATTAATACCGCTAGTAATAAAACAAACACGTTTGCTCGCCTGAAGATAATTCCTCTATTGTTCTGAAATATAAATAGTATGAGAAAACGAGCATTAGTCAGGCATAATGACACATTCAGAATATTTCCCTTTTCTTTCCCTGTTTACATTCTCTGTGATACGATCATATCGTATCGTATCGTACCGCTCTCACTCCCTTGCTCGCTCTTCTTCTCTGTATATGTATGTCTTTTGGACCAATCAGGATCCTGTGCTCTGGGTGAAAGGTGTTCTGAAACAAGTTTGCATCAAAGTGCTTTGGTCTCATTGGCAACTGTATCACCTGTAACAGCATAGCATTATGTGGCTGTAATTAAAATAAACCATTTTATGGGGCTATTTATACAGAGAAGACTGAAAATTGTTCTGGACATTTCAACTGTATTTGCATTGTTGATCAGCAATCAAATCACAATGTATTATTAATTATCACAAGCAACAAGAGAAAACATATTTTACTTGATTATGTTAAATCTGCCTCAGGCCCATTCATTTAATATAGATTACCACCTATTATAAACTAAAACAGCCTACAGGTAGAACAGCTGGTTTCAGAGGAACCGCAGGATTTAACACTGCTGTTTGTTTGTTTGTTTGTTTGTTTGTTTTGTTAATTTTGTAAGCTGTTTTTTTTATTTGACAGATAGATTTTTTATTTACATTGCTGAACAGAACTTACAGAACAGTTTGCAACAGGAAGAGCAAACGGACTGAGAAGAATACTCAAAAACAGCTCATTAAACCTCATTGTCACATTTAAGATCAGGAATCAGGAGTTGTGAGATGTGTCTGCTTTAACGTTGTGTAAATGAACAGGTATCTCACGTTGGAGCTGAGGAATGGAGTGTCTGACACACATTGTATCTTTTTTGTGTACAATTCACTCGATTTGTTGAAAAAGTGTTATTAAGTTAGTTTGCTGAATCTAGATAACATGTGTGGGTGTTCATTAAGCATAAAGATAAAATAAGTATCTGGATGTCTTTCTCCAGAAATGTGCAGATACTTGTGTTTTTCTTGTTGTTCTATTGTCGACTGTCAGCCAAGGGGAAATTAAAGCCACGGCAAACTACTTTAAAAGTTTTTTATACTGTAGCTTTACTGCCTATGTTTTTATCTCCTCCCCTCGTGCTTTTTGCCTAAATCATAATTACAGCTACTAAAATATCAGTACAACTAAATCCCTGGCAGACCACTTGCAGGCAAGACATAAGCACCACTTTTCCCCAACTCTTCTCTAACTATTTCTATTTCTGTGTATGGGTACCAATAATAGCTTTTAATATTAGCACAAGCTGCAGGATAAGAAAGATGTCGCTGAACCGGGTCCCATATGGCTTTACAAAGTAAGACACCCTCTTCTAGTTAAGACACCAGTCTAAAGACAGTCAGATGACGCATTGATTTTCTTTGTATTCTGTCCTCCATCATCAATTAAGTTTGATGCCGCCACATTTCGCAGTCCTGTGACCGTATATCTCTATTCATGTCAGTTTGTTTCTAGGCCCACTGCGCTGCAGACTTTAATGGAAGCTGACTCAAATCGTCCTGAAGGTAGTTAATCCAGAGGATCTAGTGTTTTGTAGGGAGAGGAACCTTTCTTTCCATGATCTATCCAACAGCACAAACACCAAATAACAAATATGGAACTCTGATTTTAACATTCTTATTATTTTGCAAAGTTTCACATTGTTTTGACACGTGAAACTATCGAAATCTAAGTCTGTGTTTTGGAATTCAGTCTCATCTGACCGACATACAAATATGTAAATACTGAATGTTAAACATACTTAATAATAAATATGCTTATATTGCACGCAGAAACATGCTGCATTGAGAATATCAATCCATCCACATGTAAGTAAGCATATATGACAAGGGTATTGTCATAATATGAGAAATCATTATAAGATTAAATGCTCTGAAAAAGATTAAAAAGACCCCCTCAGGCCATCTGACTTCTTTGATCAGTTGCAAAAAAAATTATGAAAAAATAAATTCAAAACTGAAAGCTGTTGTCCTGTTTTTTCATTTACAACATCCAGTCTAATGACGGGAGCTGCAGTGTGTTAGTTACAATATGTCAAAGATATTTCCACATGCATATGTTCATCTCAGTAAGTAATAGAAGTACAGTTTTTATTATATTTATAAGTCATGTTATACATGTTGTACATTAGTAGCAGTTACTCCTGGTCACCTGAATTGGTACATATGGTAAACCTGCTAAACATCAAAATGTTAGCATGATAGCTCTGGCATTTGTACATCATATGACCCCCATAGCGTGACTGTAGTGTCAGTCTTGAACATTGGCCACGCTTAGATAAAAGGTTGCTTTAAATGAGGTCTGATATAAAATCTGTACCACAACATGAATACACTTTTTCTGCTTCTTACTATACCAGTGTTTATTTTATTTCTGTTCTTTCCCCTTGTTTGTGTCCATTCCTCCCACAATCTGACCTTTAATCACACAAACAGGAGTTTTACTCTTCTGGTCTAAGCACATAATAATGTAAGATTTAGTCTGTTTATGTCTTTGGTAGCGAGACCATTCCCTTTGGACAAGCAGCTGCTGGTTTTTATAAGATAAGCAATAGTATTTAAGGATCAATCAAGCACATAAAATCACAGTTTAAACTCAGAAAAAATGCCGATGACGAAAATCATTTAGCAAAGTATGTAGCATGCCTTTCTAAATTGGATTCAAATAAAATGTTGAGATATATGCAGTGCAAAAATGAAAATGAAAAAAGTTGTGACTTCTATTTCGTTTGCATCTCATGCTAAGCTGCGTTAAATCTACCAATGCAATGTAACTAAAGAAATAAATACAAATGAACACAAATGAGAGGATTCAATGACTTTCAGTCAATATCCAAGATGGTAAAATAGTTATTCCGTATCCAAGAGGGCAAGTTGCCACTTTACAGATTAAATAATTAAAAAAAAAATATTATTATAAATATAAGTAATGATAATAAAAAGAAGAGTACAGAAATAAAGTCAGGAAACTCTGTACTGCAGATCCACATTGAGCCACATCAAACACCAGTGGATATTTGGAGCAACAGTGAACCTTTTCAGGAGTGGCCAACCTTCCAACGTTCCAAAGCAACTTAAAGATTTTACAGGAAGTGACAAAAAAAACCAAAAAAAAAACAACAAGAAACTGCAAACCCCTCTCACATCAGAAAATGTCAGTGTTCATGGCTCCATAATGGCATCATGGGATTTGTTTCAGTAAAACGGAGGCACAACTGGATATAACATTTAAAAGGTTTATCCAAAGCCTTTTCACACCAGCACATTTGCTTTTAACCTTATCAAACAAAATAATTATATACAATTTGCATTTTGTTTACCCAGATTTTTTTTCTTCTTTGTTAACTTAAGAGGCAGTTTGATTCAAAATCCACACAATCATCAACAATTTTCCACAGCGAAGTGTAAAATCAGACCAATTCACCAGACACATGCAGAAACTGATGGGAATAAAGGAGAACAGTTCAAGAGGCCGTGGCAACACTAAAAATAATTTATAAATTGCTTTGTTTGTCATACCTAAAGTATAATCTGCTGCTAAATATATGCTTAATGTACATGTTTGATATGAAGTAGACCTCCTGGATTGGTTGAATGTGGTAAAACTCATTTAAACATCATCTATGTACCACAAACAGCAACACAACTTATATTACAAAGGACATACTGGGTTAATTTACGTCATAGTTTTAATCAGTTTTGTTATGAGTTGGAAAAATATTTTGGCTGGTGAATTGTTTTTAGCTTAGCATCCACTAGCAGATGGAACAAAACGTAAATTTTAAATCCTGGCTATGAAACATCTGTCACATTTTGAAGTATGTACACAGAGATTGATGATGTTTATCATGTTACTATAAAACTGCCTTCAGACCCGCCTCATAACCGGCTCGTAAATCGAAATCTGCACCAAGCAAAGCTGAGAAAGCACGATTCCAGTGGTGGGGGTTGTGGTGGTGGTGGTGGTGGGTGGATATAGCTCTGCTATGGTCTGAAATTGAGGCATCTTTTACAAAGCACATCCATTCCGACTGCGAAAAAGGTTTTTCAAAGGAACCAACACGGGAGCTGAACATGAACTCCCCCGACTGCAGGGACATTAAAAATAAATGCAGAAGAAGGAATTCACATGTTCAATCCACACCCAGCAGATTAATTCTGGTCATAAATGGCAGAAAAAAGTGTGTCAAATGGTGCACTAGCTGCTGTAGACACACCGGCTGACAAAAATTCCATCCTGAATGTATTTGGGCAAATTTTAATCACTTACTGAACGGATTCCTCTCAACCTACGCAGCATAGAGCCCCATGTTTAATCTGCACCATTCAACACAGATAAAGCCCTAATTTTACTTGCAACGAATTACTGTTGATTACTTTAAAACCCTGCATTAGATAAGAACCACACTTGCTGTCTCAAAATATACATACTATAAATCTGGTCCTTCCCTGCTGCTCTTATCTATCTTATTAATCAAATCTTTATCTCTTCTTATCCTTGCCTTTTATAAACTAACATTATTATACAAATCAATTAAGTTTTTCAGAGGATGCCGTCGTGCAAGAATTATTCGAAATTGGTAAAGGACGAATCAAGGCTGCATTTACCTCCCAATCAATGCCATCTTTAAACATCTGAACTGATGCTAACAGATCATTTCAGTTTACAGACAGGTGATACTAATAATGATGGATGTTCAGATGGTCGTCTGTGTATAAATAGTGGTGTGTAATGGAAATTTGCTGCCACTTAAAATGAATGATTTTAACCCATTCTCTGTAGGTATTAAAATACTAGAAGTAACTTTTCCTCTACTCTCGCTCACGCTGATGACGAGTCACACGAAGCTTCACACAACGATGCAACTTTATCTTAAACATCAAAGAGAGGCGACTATTTCTTATTGGAGGAATAACGATCAAGACAAATAAATGCTCATGTGGATTAATCCAAGTCTCAAGACATATCCCAACATAATCAGAAACATTACATTATTTTGTTAAATGAGGAAATATCCACTTTTCTAGTCAGTTTGTGATATTCTGGAGACTCTCAGGATTAAATGTTGTTATGCTGTGATGCTCCTGAAATATTTTGCAGATTAAGGAACTTTTCCTAACTCATTACCGTCATGAGGAGGAGGTGAGAACATAATGACCCCGTTTGCACTTCTGGCTCTAATGTGGGACTTGAATCACATTTATTTTGCATTAGCAGCTGATTCAAATACAAGGTACTGTTTTATAGTGTCTTCCTGTATTTAAAAGTAACTGAATATTACTTGAATATTTGGAATCCAGGATTACATTTTAAATCTAAAACCTACTGTCATTACTGTATATCTACAGGATGTTATTTTTACTCTATATCATGTGTGCTTTATTTATGCGTCGTAATTATAATTTAGATGTTGTAACTGGAATACTACGACCAGAATGGTGAGTGATTTGTTCACAGAGCACCTTTCTAGTCTTTACTACACCAACAGCATCCTCAGTCTCAGGATGGAAGACGCCAGCTGCTCGTCTGGAGAACGCAGAAGAATCACACCTTCAACTCTCTGGCAAATGGATCCCCTCTTTACCTCCTGAGCCTCTGCCCCAGAAAAACTAGCCAACGATGTACTCTACCCAATGCTAGTACTGCACACAGTAGAAATGGGTCATTCCCCAACATTTGACTGCGTTGTTTCCACAAAACACTGAGGACCACAATGCAAACACAGAGAGCAAAGACGGTGAACTCGCAGTTCAGTCAATAACTGGATACACAATGGAGACGGCAAACAGCGTCCACAAAGGGACACTAAGAAATGATACGATGAAACCCAATCTAGAAAGAAAAAGAAAGGTAGAATCCAAATAGAAATAACTCACAGAGAAGACTTACGTGGGGTACTAAGGTACAGAACGCAAACATTATAGAATAACGCTGAAAATCCACAAAGACGTGGATTTAAAATGGACAAACACACAAAGAAAGTCGGAAACACACAGACTTGAATACACAGACCGGAAAGGGGGGGGGGGCAGGTGTGTGACAATCAGCCAATTAGGAGCAGGGAGTGAACACACACACTCACACACGGAGGGACAGGCTAACGAAACATGAACAAGAAGGGAGGGAAGAACAAATCACACACACACACACACAGAAAACTAGACGGGAACCTAGATCCAAACAGGGAGAGCAGATAATAGGACCAGATGTGTGACACACAGGACGGAACACGGAGGACTAACGTGTCAAAATAACAGAAATGTTAACCAAAATACTGACATTGGTGCTTCAGCTGGAAAACATCTGTCCAAGGACACGGATGAACACGGAGAAGCTGGTGTGATGGAGGAGAACACATCTGGGCCTCTGAAATGTCCTTCAACTGTGTCAATGACTTCATTTTGTCAAAGAACAGTTACGTTTACAGGACATTCCTATAAATAATATAGTAACCTTCTGTCACCACATACTATTTCTCCAAGATTGCACTGAATTTTGCAGCTTGAGATTAATACAGAACAGATTTCAATATGAGCTCCCATCAGTGCCTTGTAGTCTAATATATGCACCGCTGCTAACGTCTCCTTTTAAATTTGTTATTGGAAATGTTGAATAAGTGCATTAAGTCCTGCAAACAACTGCTCTACCTTCAGGTTTCCAGACGACTCTCAGGCTTTCAGCTTATCAAAAAATTACCCGTCCTCTGATGGATGAAATGCATTCTTGATAAAGAGATTATGTTTATTGCATCACATTGTCTGCCTGTTAAACCTAAGAGTCTTGATTCTGCTCTTAATGGAGACTGAATGTCCCTGTATATCACTAATGTGTGTGGGGGGTCAGGACGAGAGACCCCACAGGATTTATACACGTCCGACTCTCCGTTACCGTAATCTTACATAATATACATGAAATGGGGCGGCAGTAGCTCAGTCCACTAAGTCTGTATATGTAGTGTGAAGAATATATTTTGAATATGATTTACAACATAGACTAATACTGGAATGGACAAATAATTCCTCTTCAGGAATGAATAAAGTTGATTTAGTCTTAATCTTGAAAATACAGAGATATAAAAATAAATACAGCGAGTAAAAAGAATGTACAGAATGTAAACTTGATGGAATTGGAGAGAAAATTATGAATAAGTTATATTTTACTTTATTTATGTAAGTATGTATTTATTAAATATATATACAAATAAATAAATAGTAGCTGAAGCAGCAAATCAAGCAGCCTTGTGATCAAAATGTTTAAAAAACAGAAATCTCTGGCTCCATAAAATTAATATGAAAGTTTAGAAGCTCTGCAAACTTTCTGAAGTAGTTGTGTGAATACTTTCTAACTCCAGGCTAAAAGCGTTGCACCAATTCAAAATGGTACGGCCCATTTCACTCAAGACAAGCACATCCATTTAGAGCGGGGCACAAAGCTTACGGAAAATTTTCACAAAAAAAAAAGTACATAAAAAAGTCCTTCTGGAAAAGAGACTCCACGTCCAGGGTCACAAATACTGCACAGATTTTAACAGATGCACCAGCACGCTGGTGCTGGAGACGTGTTGTATTTTATTCGCTGAGCCGCTGTGCCTGAGGCGGACGACCACAGCAAAGCGTTTTGTGGAGAACAGGATCACCGACCCCCGTGTCCCACACACTCAACTAATTACAGCACCTTTGTGCCCAATAATGTTTTAATCTATGGGGACAACTTGTCATCTTGTATGTCATGTCAGGAAAACACCACACCATTAACGACTCCGTACAACTTTGAAAATATACCTTCAAAATGTGTTTCTGAATGACTTTTTAATGTATTTCTGTGTACGGGAGAATAAAACGTTATTTGTTCTTGCTCTGCCTGTTTGGATTTCTGTAAGGCAGGAAAAAACATTTGGTGATTGTTCACGATGACACAAAATGATGCTGAGCTGCTTCAGGCCACTTCAACAAAGAAACACTTTAATTTCTGCCACATTTCATCCAAAACATGTAGGTTTACATCAATACATATGGTGGTACAGTTCAAAATGGACACTGCATTTATCTATTATTTGATACAATACAATTTATTTCATCTGTATGAACGTCTTTTCTGCGTTAAAAGAAATGTTGTCTCTCGTTGGGACGTACTGCATCACAGCTTGGGGGACAGTCTAAAATAACCCAGTGAGTGCTGGGTAATGACTCAGTTAGTGTAGAACAATCTTTAAGCAATTAGCAGTTTCATACAGCATGGAGCACATTTACAAACCCCCAGGAAGCCTTTCTCCGGGCCCACATCACCTACACTTCTAGAAAATGAGAAAACTGTTTACTAAAAGCCTGACATGTGACCCTTGACCCTTTGATTTTCTGCTCTGTCTGACCCGTGTTTTTAACGGTCTTATGTAACCGTATCCAAACGCCCAATTGGCGATTATTAAATCACTCTAGGGTCCAGAATTAAAATAGACTGTTTTGACCTGACAGATGAACTCACAGGAGCTGGGAAACATTAAAATACATTTATTTTCAGACAGAACAACTATCTATGTGAGAAAAAAATGCTTGAAAGGTTTATATTTTGTTGAGTCTGATCTACAAGAAGCAACATGTGTTTTTTTAGAGAGATGAATGTTGGAAAACTACATATCACAATAAAAAAAAAGGAAGCCTCAGCGTTGCAGCACCCCGTGTGATAAGTTAAATAGTTAATGTGAATTCATGCAGGGTCTTCTATTTGATGACCACAAATGAATGGAGGCACTCTGGGTAATACAGAGACATTCTAAACCATATGGAGGTTTGCTGTCAGAACTTCCAGGTATGGTGGTTCAAGATGAGGTGAAGATGACGGAGCTGAAGCCCCAAAAATAAATGTCTACTGGAGAAACACATTTCTGTCAGTGTTGTGTTAGCATATTTTGATGTGGCTGAAGACCAGCTCTTTTCTCCACTGGGTCTTTCATGCCCAGTGACACTTTGTACAGTAATAAATATAAATCCCTCTACAGTCACTGTGCTGCATGGAGCCGTCCTGCAGATGCTCTTGACCGTCACCCCGTGGTAATGCATGTACTCACCGCTTTCCAGCCGTGTAATTAAAGCTTTATGGCCATGATATGTTTGACCCCCATAGAAGCTAAGACTGATGTCTCCACTTGACAGGTATAAATTTAGTGCAGAGTCAAAGGGGTCACTGCCAACAGTCTGTCTTTCATGGTTCTCATTATTCTCAATAGCAGCTGAGGAACACAAGGAAGCCTGCAGAAGGTTATATATCTGTAACTACAGTATTAATTACATTAAGCCCCCCCATTCACATCAGACTCATCAATGCTGCAATATCTTTGCATGATTGAGGAGAATGCCTTTCAGCTGCCGCAGCCCAAGTAACCTGCCGTTTTATTCTGAATGTTTAACACAATGTTGTGTGAGATAAGTGGGCCATGTGTCATCATTATCCCCTCCCAGCGAGGGTAATATTATAGGCATACGCATTGAATTTTGCTCCTGAAAGAAACAAATAAAGAGAAATTATCATATTGAAGTTCATTGCTAATTGTGTTTTGTCTATCCAACGGGCCCATTAAGTGTAACTGGGGGGCCCAGCCTGTTTCTGAGATGAAGAAGCTATAGGTTAAAAGCAGGACACACTTAGTTTTCTTTAAACATTTGTTTCATCGTCAGGATGTTTGTTTGATTCATCTTTGCCTCTTTAAATGTGTGCAGAAGGACTGTTTCCTCAGGTGTCTCGACAGATGGAAACAGCTAATTACAGTGCTTTCATCATTGATTCTTTGCTTCTAGATATAAAAAATACAGAAAAAATAAAAAATAAAAATATGTATAAACTACATGCAAAACAGGAGTGAATGCATTCATTAGATCCATAAACAGTAGTGAGTGTAAAACAAATTTATGAACCTCAAAATGCAAATTGATGAAAAAAAGTGAAGGATGAATAAACATGTATCTGCAGGGAACAGCACGTACAACTGACCAATTCTGATAACGTGGTTATCATGGCTTTGATGAACATGGCCTTGTTGTCATGGATACGTAAAAGAAAAGCAAATAATTGGATTTGAATTTGAAGAAAATAAATTCCTGTGAAAAAAAGAAGTTTTCTTAGTTGCCTGTGTGGATGTGTGTTCAAGCCTTGGGTGAAAAGGGGTGTACGTTGTCTAGTTAGCCCTGTGGGTAACAAACAACCTGCCTTCTGCCCCCCCAAACCAATCCTTACCTCAACAGTTAAAGGTTCTTCTGATGCTGTCAAGCAAACCATAGAAACAAAAAAGTCACACATTCTGTTCAACTCAAATGGAGCAAAAGTGGATGTTAAGGAAGTATATATTAAACCTGTCATTTCTAAAACTAAATTCTAAACTATTATAAACATGCATTGCTTGGATGTTTAATTAGACAACCAGTCCAGAAGACCCATTTCTCTCAGCATTGTGGTTCCACTGTTTTTCTTTATTATCTCAGTAAAACGGTGAAAATTCTGGTTATGTGTCAAATAATGTCCCATGCAAACACTCACACACACTGTAGTCCTCGACACACTGACGTGATCCCTAAAGGTTTGGAAGACATGGTGTGATTTGTAGGCTGAATGGAGAATACCTTAACTTGCTATAAATCACAACATTTGTTTGCCTAACCTTGTTCTAAATCAAAACTTGTAAAGTGTCAGGAGTGGAACCGCCTCACTTGTTTACCGAGAGAAAACAGGAAACTCAAGACGGATGCTGAACTCTGATCTGAAAGTAATTATAGTCTGAGGTTCTGGACTGGAGCCACCTGGTGACAGCAAATCACATCAGAGCATCCCATAATTGTCCAAGTAAAGATAGAAACTTCTCTGTATCCAACATTATTTACCCATCCTCTACTCCTGTCAGTTACAATTTGAAAAGGACGTCTCCTGCAAATTGTGTCCTGACTGAGTCGCCCAATATCGTCCAATAACACGACGTTCCTGTTCAGACTGTCGTCTCACTTGTCAAGTCGTTCTATGTCATTTGCAGTAGATACAACATGGGATGCATCATTTGGTCAATGTAATTGGTCAAACATCTACGCAAAGGCTGAAAAAAACAAATTTATATATATATATATATATAGTGTGTGTATATACATATACATATACACATATACATTATATATATACTATATATATATACACACACACACACAATTTATTCAGGATTAAAGGTTAACAATCCCTTTATTAGTCCCTTGTAGGGGAAATTACACACATACTGTATATATGGTACTAAAACGCGCGTGCGCACACACACACACACACACACACACACACACACACCTGTAGGGCGTGCAAATGATGGTGAGAGTTATAAAGGTGGGCAGCTCCCTTGTGAGGCGCCCCAATGAGCAACTGATAAAATGGATGGTGTCTTGCTCAAGGGCACCTTGGCAGGGCTGAGGAGGTGAACTGGCACATCCCACTGTGAATTCTTTTGCCGGACAAACAGACAGACAGACAGACAGATAAGTGGATGAATAGCTCTACTTGGAGCTGAAAGCCACACAATCTGAAGGGTTAAACGAGTTTTATTAGATGAAAAGAGAAGAGATTAAAAGGGGTCGTGATGAATCGCTGTGAGGTTTTTTTTAATACTCAAAAGCATCTTCTCGTCTGTTTCCTCATTAAACTTGAATAAACACTCTGCTCTGATATGGATATTGGTTTTCTACTTCCTGAATCAACAATCAATCTACAGCTTCCTGTGCAGCGGGACTGAGATGTACTTCCTGTCTGACATCAGAACCTCAGCTTCTAGACCCACAGACTAAAGCAGATCTTAAGCGTTTCCTTATTTCATAATTGAAAATCTTACCACAGAAACTTGGTGTACTTGTTGGGATGTTGCGAGAAGTGTTTTGAAGGTTCCAGTTTTAGCTCATGATTTATGTTTATTACAGTGGGTGGTCTTTTTTCTCCTTTTTCATCTTTTTTTCAGGATTTTAGGGCAAGTACACGTAAGTTTATTTCTCATGCCTGTTGCCTGCATCCCTTCGATTCTTGTTTTGTTGTCCTCACTGGAACACTGTGGAGTTCTCCTGTTCAGGGACACTGGGAAATGTCTATCCCTCCTCACAGGTGGGAACAAATATCCCTGTTCCGTGTTATATACTGTGTTTTGTCTTTTGTTTTTGTCTGCTAACTAGTGTTTCTGCTTGTTATTTTGTCTTACTGTATTGTTGAGTGTTCTTAAACATTAAAAAATGTATAAGGCTTTAATTCTTGGGTTATTACCTGGACCAGTTCACACAGTATGTCTCGTTCTGGAAGGGCATCTGCTACCTTGAAAAGTACGCCTAGGGAATAGATGTTCAGAGGCGATGTGAAGGACCCTGCTGGGACAATGCTGGTGAAGACACAAGTTAATCCAGGTGTCAAACCGGAATACTTGAACGAAAAAAAAAAATGGATTGATTTTCCTCCAGTCATGAGACGACTCTTTCTAAAAGCCACTTTGAGACTCACTACAAAACCTGGAACTGCATTTACTGATTAAAATGATGCTGAGAGAAAAAGGTCATGAAAAGGAAAGATTTTTTTTTTTTTTTAAAAAAGACCTTGAAAGACTGCTAGGGAGTGATTCATTTGATTAAAATCAGATCAGGCTTTGTGCACGTCCCCTGGAGTCCACAGTAGGAGGCTGATAAGCTGGAGGGTACATGCACATCAGAAAGGCAATGGTTGCTTTGGCTTTCTGATTTTATGTTCAACAAAACACTTTGTATTTGAAGCATGTTGTTTGTTCATATATGAACACGGTCCCTTCAGTGAGCTCTGTGTGATCAGTTGATCAGTGCTAATGAACATGACAAGATAAATATTTCACAAGCGATACAAATTAAGTGCATTTATCTCGTCTGCCTTTATTCTGTGCGGATGCTTGATATTTTAAATTACAGATATTAATTTGATGAGCCAAGTCATTATTTGTATATCTATTTATTTCTAATATTCTACAACTGAAAGGCCTTTTTCAAACAGTCATCATTGTGACCTACTTGTGTTTTATCATAGTGGGGTGAAAAGTGTGACTTTTATAGCTTGTCTTCAACCCGCAACTTACTATTTTTTACAGTGATCATTATGGTCTGTATCCTCCCTGTGGGTTGCTGCACTTAAAGCCGACCATTAGGCTGCGGTCTGACTGCCAAGACAGTACAAGTGTGAACGGTAAAGGTTATAAAGAAGCTTAGTCCAAATAATTAATTAGATCCTGTCAGGCTTATGGACATTATTTAGACCAGGTTATTGTCCTGCCATCGCTGGAAAACTACAAAAGGTTAATTACATCAAGAAACATGAGGATGAGCTGTTACTCAGAGGCAGCGAGGAGGATAACAACCACAGGTATCAGTGTTCCGCTAAAAAGAAGCTCAAATATCCTCCCAGACACCAAGACTCAATTTAATTTTTAGCAGCAAAATAGTGAGGAAAAAAAAAAAACTTTTTTGGTCCTCAATCTTGACAGGAAACAGAATTCACATCTATCCAGCATTAAATTGGAGAATACGTTTTAAAAAAAGTATTTATGGAAATACCAAAAAACAACTTGATCACATTTCTTCATTACTAAGAAATGAAAAATATATAATATAAGTAGGATATCTTTAATAATTCATTGCAGCTGAGGGATAAACAGGAGAGTGAAACTCTTGACTGCTGTACTGAATCACATACAGTAGCTCCTTAAAATGTAGCCTGTAAAATAAAGTTATGGCTTTTTTACCCTCCACTGAAGAATAAATAAAAGACAAACTTCAACACTGGACATCTAAATCATACATCCATACTCAAATGTTCAACGTCTCTCACAAACGGTGTACATCTCATCAACTATCAAGAATCACATCCTCCTCTTATTAAAGTACAGTGGTTGACCTGGACTTTGTCCTGATGGCTGTTCTGTCAACATACTTGTTGGTTTATGAATCTATTATTGTCCTCACATTATACAGGAATTAATTTATTTTTAGAGAACAATGATGGAAAATAGTCTTATAACAGGAATAATAGTCTACCAAATAGAGCAATTGGGAAAAAAAAACAGCTAAAACAAACTTCCAGCCAAAATGTCTTCATTTCATTCAATTTTTTTTCAAGCAATAATAAAATATTAGTTCTCATGGTGACCAGTCCTCTGGGGTTTCAGAAGGTGTCTCCTTGGATCATTCAGAGTCACTTTAACAACCTTGACTTTGTGGATTACTTGTACAGTAGATGTGTCTCTTCAGTATCCTTCAATCTAACGAGCCTATTTGAAGTCTGATAATGATTACTTGCACGCTGCCAAAAGAATGTCTAGAACAGTGATTAATGCACTACATTTATCAATTCATTGATCTTTTCTTAATAGGCTTCTTCCAAATCCTTCAGATATTACTGCATGATCTGAAGGAGGACCAGTGGAATGAACTTTGTCCTGATCCACCAGAGCACCATAGTAGTGAGCAGTGGAAGGTGTCTCGACACACAACAGCTCCAGAGCGTGAATACGATGAACTCTGGCATGAAAAGGTCTTGTGGAGATTGTTTTTGTTGGAGATGTGAACACGTTTCAGTCTGGATAAAGTCTGTTTTCCCTATCATTATCATTTTTGTCTTGTAAAGTCATCTGGGGCAAAACAAGGGGGTCGCTTGGTGCAATAACTTAAAATAATACAATTTAAATAAAACATACTGATCATGACCACTAGAAGTACAAAGAGCCTGAAAAAAAATGAGTGAACAATGAGGGAAAAGTGCTTTCAGTCATACTCCCTAAAATGTTGGTCGCATCATCCAAACCTCTGGAATGAAAACTGTTTTTATTAATTAAATTCAAAATGAATGGAAATATAAACAAAATAAATTTTGCATCATTAAAATGCATCATTTCATCCAGTGTTTGCTAACGCCATGGAGCCCCTGAGTCACATGACATTTGCTACAACTGTAATTATGGTGTTTTCAAATCTCTAAAATAAATTAATTATATCCAGTGATCACAAAATGTGTGCTTTAGTCTACTTGTTCACATATTGTGAAATCAGTATGACAGCATTGGAATGAAAGTTTGTTCCAAATTGCACCTAAAGTCACTGTGGAAGAGTAAAGAGGACCTCATCTAAGGAACATCGGTGATTTTGATGTGGTTTGCAGGGTCCCAGAGGACCCTAGAAGACAACATCTTCAGCCGCGCCACAGGCTGGTCACTCTGCTGCCATCTGCTCAGAGACATGCAGGTTTGAGCCGTGACACTGCTGGCATACAGAGCAGCTGCTTTCTGCCAGCTCTGAGGCTCCTGAGCTCATTCTCTCCATTACATGGGACAGAGTCAGTGGTGGCTTCACCAGAAAAGTCATGTATGTTCTACAGTTTATTACTGCACTATTACAGTAATGAACAATATTACATTTTGTTTATTATTTGATGTTTACATCATAAGCATTTCTTTTCAAGTGTAGTTACTTAGTATCTGGAGCGCAATGCAAAACCACCCCCTTATGGCTATTAACATTTAATTTTATTTTTTTTTTACTTATCAGTGAAAAATAATTGGATCAAGCCAAATATTTGGATTTTTTTGTGAAATTATTTCAGAATACTATATTTAGAATATAATTCGAAAATCTCAGTTTTGATATCTATGTTTTTTATTTTCCACAAAGAACAGGATTTCATCAATTCCCTTTTTGCAGACATTTAAAAAAGTTTTTGTTTAGATTCTTTAAAACATGAAACTAATACATTGAATTATACACAAGTAAAACTAATAAATGAATTAAGGTCCAATCATTTTCAAACATACACAAACTAAGACTATGAACAGATGTGATTAACAGCGGGCAGGGGAACAGAGATCAATGTGAAGCAAATCAATTTATTACGTTTGGAGGTTTCAGCCACTTATTTGTCTAATGTGGTATGACATTCTTCCCAGATGACTTCTAGTCAGTTTTATCCATATTAATGGGCGCCATCAGCGGGCAGACTGAGACAAATTCCCTCCTTCCTCGCTCGTCTCCAGACAGTGAAATCTGGTTGTGATAATAAATCAAGGACACTTGTAAATTTCAACGTGCTTGAACCGTACACACCAATTCCACGTGTATTAAAATGTAATACCCGTCAAAGAGGCAGTCAATGCGGAACGATGCAATTCCAGAATTTAGTATTTCCCCCGATGGACGCCTTTTGATTTTGAAATGGCATCCATTCATTTTGAAAATTAACGTTTCACAGATGATAGACATCTTATTTTCAAGTCTTAGCCACATCCAAAGACTAATCAAAATGTCTTTTACAAGCTGTCCTGTTTCCAGTATGCCTGTCAGATTATCCGAAGAATAAAACATCAGTTCCAGGCAGATTTTAAATAATGTCTGATTAATGCTGGGGTCACATGCGGCATCACAATTGGTTTCAGTGAGCAATTGACTATAAACACGGTTACTAATCTAAAAATAATCACCTCGATGTTACTGTCTGGTACATGTTCATGGGAAAGTGTTCACATTCAGCTCTTAAGACCGGCATCCAAATCCCATTTAACGGCCATTTTTAATGCATTCTGTTACCGATTGACGACCAAAGCTGCTTGGTTCTTGTTGAAATGGCTCCACCAGGATTAGCTGAGTCTCATCACCCATCTGCCCTTACGCAGCATTTTGCAATAGATAAAAGAGCAACAAAATTATGTGTATTGTTTGCTTGATTCTAAGTATAGCCTAAATGTACTATCCTTGAAATGGCATTGGCCAGGCAACAGAATCAATGGAGGCACTTTATTCTGCCATATTCCTTCATTAGCGGGGGATCTGTTTCGTTAGAGGACCTACGGCTGGTATCTAGGATGCAAGGAGAGGCAGGAGAATTAGGGATGATTTGTCTGCCCCTGGGAGTCCAGCACTTTACATTGACAGATGGTCAGAGACATCTCATTTTGGAAATGAGGGAGATTTGGAGTGGAACGATCGAAGAGCATATCACAGGAGATCTCAGGAGCGGCTCTAATGCCCACCAACGGCGAATCAACGCGTATGATGACAGCGCTTGGATTTGGAAGCCTGCTATGATTAAAGTGTTCTTCCCTCATTGCCAAGGTTTTGCAACAAGTAGCGTGGCAAAAAAATGGAACCTATGGAGCTGGTACTCCCCTACTGGTAGAAAAGAGAGAGAACAATCCGTCTCAAAGCATCACATTTAACTCTGCTTTATCATCGTCTGATGGTCATGTTCGTAAAATAGCAACAGATGTGACAGTAAATTGACAAAATAATAATTACAAAAAAAGAACAGTACAAAAGCTCCCTAATGTCCCCCATAATCACTGTGATATATTAAACACCCCCATTTAGAAAGGGGAGGTCAGTAATTAAGCTAAGCTACTCATTAATTAACAGATATAAACACACTTATCTTTACACATCACAAGGGAAATATTAAAGTTAACTTCCAGTTCCACAGCCATACGGACGCCCGCTATGATGGATTCATGGATTTGGAAGTAAAATGCGTCATTGCACTTGTAGAGTGGTTTTAAATCTACATGATCATATCGAGACGTGTGAAGTAAGAGGACAGAGTCTTCAGTCTAAAAGCAATTTTTCTTTTCATGAATCTCAACAAATGTTTGATTCTTAGGTGTAACTGACTTCTTAACAATAGCATCTTGAATTTTTGCTGACAATCTGTTTGATTTTGAGGGGACTCTGGGATACACCGTCTCTGGATGAGTTTTAACTCCTGGGTACCACAGATGACCTTGGTGTGGACAAATACAGGCTTTTGCGGTGGGATAATGGAACCGATCCAAATATTTCTCTAGATTGGTATGGTTCCTATTTCCAATTACCTTCTCCACTCGTCTCATGTGTATTTTACCTCTGGTTGCAACACTACTTCCCACAAATGTACAAAATAGCTGGATTGGTGACCTGAAACTGAACTAATATGATGAATAAAGTCTAGAATTATGTTAAAAAAAAAAAAAAAAAAAACGTTTTAAAAATGCATGCACTTAGAGAGGTGTTTTGTGCAGTTATTTGATTCAA
Source organism: Antennarius maculatus (assembly GCA_013358685.1). Classification (NCBI taxonomy): domain Eukaryota; kingdom Metazoa; phylum Chordata; class Actinopteri; order Lophiiformes; family Antennariidae; genus Antennarius; species Antennarius maculatus. The sequence goes on along the minus strand of CM023617.1, from coordinate 21,147,932 downwards.
TAAAATAAAGTGAATTAATTATAAAGCTCCATTTATTTATTTAGCACATCGGTCGTTCGTCCATGACGTGCTCATTCTTCTCTGTTGGTAAAGGGTTCCATGCAGGGCACCACCTGTTCATTAACAACTATTAACTAACAGTTAACTGGTAAAGCAGATGGCGACACACTGGAGCCGGGCCTTACACACCTGAAAGGTACGCAGTTCCTCACCACTGAATCCAACTGTTTGTTCACTGAGGAATGTTGGGATGGCATTTTCTGTGTTTTCCTGCACAGTGATATAATCAACTTGATATATTTTTATTCGGAGACATGACATTTACGAGGGTTACTTTTTTACAATTATTTTGGGCATTTGTTAATTTACATATTTAAGCTACGGAAAGAGAAGAATAATGGCCTTGTGAACCCCACAGATTTTTACTTGTTCTGGTACAAAGACACCTGTCCAGGCATTTCCTTCTTATTCTAAGCTGCTATTTACGCGAAAAAAAGACACAAGTACAGACAAAAAACATCACATTGAGATGACAAAGGGACTGTGACTCATGCAGAATGATCTGTGGGTGACTGGATTCTCATTTCCTCTGTGTGAAATTGATAATTCTGACATCAGCATTTCAAAAAAAAAAAAAATCCCATGTTCATCAGAGCACCAAGCAGTCAAAACAGAAAGTCAACTATTATTCCTCTGAACTGTTTAACATCTTATGAATTAGCTCCTCACTGCTACCATCTGGACAATAAAGATACAGATAAAATAAAAAAAGACAGACATAAAGCGACAATAAACATACTTAGGCCTTCTTGGTCTCATTAGTGATGGCATCCAAAATGTAACTATAATCATCCCCATGACCATAATGTGTGATCTGAGCCTTAGGTATGGTTCAGGATACATAATGTGGATGAGAACTTGTTAGGAGCAAAGTGGGATGAATAGTGAGAGTAGTGCAGCGTAAACTACAAGGAAAAAATGTAAACTTGCTGGTGAGCGTTAATTCCTCAGAAAAGTGCCGCCCAACGCGCCGTGAGGATTGATGTGGTGGATCTCAGAGAGGAGGATCTAGTTGGTCTATAGCACGGTGCATGGGTTCTCAGCTATTAAAAATTAATGACCATCTCAGTGATTTACGGCGGTACAAAGATGCTGAAATTCCACCTGCACAAGATGGATGTGTAGGGAATGCCTGAAAGAGACTGATGCAGCCCCCCTGGACTAATGGAGGACAGGACGTTCAGACACAAACACACACCTCAGGTATATTCAGTGGGTCTCTGATGGAGTGAGCTACTTTGCTGCTTTAGTACTATTGACCTTACTTAGTAACATCATTTGTACTTGAGCGTAGTGTGACGGTGAGGCCGTGAAGAACAGCTGCCTCACTCACTGTTACATTATCCTTCATTCAAGAGTCTATCACATTTAACCAATGCACTCCATGGTGATAAAAGAGACATGAATGATACAAATTATATGGAAAATACACTACATGTAGGATACAGGTAGTCCTCAACCTAAGAACACAATTGGTTCTGAGAGGTTGTTCGTAAGATAAATTATTCTTAAGTCATTATTTGTTAAATTTCAATCTGTAATCATCAGTTGAAGTAATTTAAATGTCATTATTACTCTAAACACTAAAGTTCTTTTCCGTAAGACTGACCAGAAACAATTACAGGACATTAAAATAACACATCATAAACAAAATCCTCTGCTGAATTTTCTCCTGGGGGGCATAAAGGCTAAGTCTAGCTTTAACCCACTGAGGTGTTCCACCACACTGACGTGAATGATGCGCTGATGTCACTTCCTGGTCATCAAAAGTCAGACACGCCCCTTTATGTTTGATGACTGTTTGATTTCATGAAGTTTCTCAGATAACTTCATCAGTAGTTCAAGCAGCAACATGGACGATAGACGACCTGTCAGAAGACTCTGTCACCACCTGCTGTTAGTTCATATTTATTCATTATTGATGGGGTGGTCCTCCTGTAGGAACTAAATGATGTAGGAACCAATGTTAGCCGGGTCAGGTTTCTGTCAGGAAGCATTAACTGGCTCTAACGCTGAACTCTGTTTCGCTATTTGGTGGGTTAACTGAGAAACTTAATGAAATAAAATAAAGTCAACAAACATAAAGGGGCGTGTCTGACTTTTGTTGAACAGGAAGTGACATTGTGGTTTGTTCACAGAGATGTGGAGAGAAGGAGGAAAGGCTGCAACAGGAAAGAAGACCACAGGAAGTGACATCAGAGCAAACTGTTCACTCAGTCTGACATTTGTTGAGTTATTTTAACATGACGTGAAATCTGAATCTATGGGATGTTAATGTTACGCTGCTGGGGGGGGGGGGGGGGGGTTGTGGCAGAAAGGAGAACTACAGCAGTTGGATATGGTGGAAAATATCTATGAATGTTCTACGACTACCTGTATTTGTTTCCTGTCCTGAAATGGATTTTTCAGGGACTTTAAAGCAAAACAAAATTCTAGTTGTATTAAAAACAGAAGGATTTAATTACAGTAAAAATGGAAAATAATAATTGAGTTTTTTACAATCAAGCATTTCATGCATAGGCTCTCTCAAATCTACAGGAATACACATTATCATCAGTGACAACTAAATACCTCACAAACTGTTTGGATGTGTGTGTGGATCCTGAAGAATAATTTCATTACTCATCGAGGATGAGCAGAGGATTCTATTCAGACGACAGAATTACCTCAGGTCGGGTGACGAGGAAGCACACAACAATACCGCAGAGGAAACAGAAGCAGGAGCGCTCCTATCACATGTGAGACAATGCTGCTAATGAGCTTAGCAAATTTTATCATCACTTTGACTCTTTACCCCGGCTTGTGCTGCCAAGTCTATTCTGCCTTTGGAAAGCAACCACCGCTGGAATCCACAGCGGAAGGGAAGTAGAAGATTGCTTCAAGTGTAACATGAGTGAAGCAGCTCGACCTTGCTGGCCATCCGTCAAGCAGCTGTCATTACTGACGTGTTAATATAACACCATCAAAAAACACCAGGAAACAACTAAATCACAACCTGGATGTTGACTTTGGAAAAAGCAAAACCTCTTTCTGCATAGCTGGAGCTGAGCTGGACCATGTGGATGGATTATCCTTGGATTAAGCATCACATAGAACAGCCAAGTAACATCACACATGTCCACTCTGGTAGAAAACTGTTATTTTAGGAAATAAAACCAAAAAAGTGGAGCCAATGCTTGTGTTTTTAATCAGACTGATTTCTGTTCCTTCCTTCTCCTCAATTCAGCTGCCAGATTCCATCAAAAAGTGTGTTTCTGGAAAGTTTTTTTTTTTTTTTCAAATAAATCATCACTGAACCATCAGCAGACTGTGAGGCCGTGCTCACAGCGAGCGTTCCCTCCGCTGTTCCATTAGGCTTCCTTTTACATGATGCAGTTGTCTGCCCATGACCATGATTCCATTTTTCATTGTAGCTAACTTATCAGTGCAGTCTGGATGTTTCACGTCAATTTCTGAGACACGCTTGAACAAAAGACACAGCAGCTTGCAGCTTGGATTCATTATGTCTGAGACAAAACAGGAAACATGCACAAAACAGAAGTACCGTATCATTAGAAATGTTTTTGACCCAACTTCCAAGCTCTAATTCTGCACAATTTAACTGATTCTTTTGAAATCTCTGCTCGCTGCTCCTGAAAAAGCATGTCTATTTGAAGCACGCCAGTTAAAACTCTGAAATTCTACAGTCTGGATACACAAGCCTAAGTGAAAATAGTGGCTTCCTTTGTCACAAAGTTATTCAGAAACTTTCATCTTTTCAACCACAAAATGAAAACAACAAAGTAAAAACGGGTGTTTCAATCTGAAAGAAAGCTAAAGCATAAGATAAAGAAATACATCCCAACATTTAATAATTATTTCCACGCCTCATTTCTTCTCCCTGGACCATTTTGAATGTTGTTAAAAGCAGAACGTTTCATTGGTTTGATGATAGTGAAAGCATCACATATTTAATAATAACACCCTTAACCGAGGATTAGCACTTTCGTTCCACACAGCTTTCAGATAAGGCTAAAATTGAGGCCAGGCCTTTGTTTAAAGTTGATCGTACTGAACCAACAATTAAATCAGGATACTGGGTGCTAAGAGAACATAATAAAAATGTGAGCTGGAAATAAAACAGACATGAAAACCAACAAGAGCTTAAAGCCCCTAACTGCTACACACGACCTGCAACATATAAATTAATACATACAGTACGTTACAACAGAAGTACCATATCATTAGAAATAAAAACCGATCCACAATAACTATGCATTTAAATATGAAACAATAATACACATAATGTACATTTAGCCCGACCCTCCACCGGTTTGGTTCTCTCTGCTGAGAGCAGCAGCTGGACCTGAGATGCAGCGGTGACATCCTGGACGGGTCTCTAGGCAACAGCAACAACAGCAGGAGACGCTCGGCCACCCTGAGGCGGCTTCAAGCCGCCGTCCTGATCCTCCGTCCTCTGGTCCTGAGTTGAGCCGCCAGCCAGCACGTCTCCAGGAGCCGCCTTTCAGGCTTTTAGATGCTTCTAATATGTATTCAGTAACAGAGTACATCAGTCCAAGTACTGTTCTTTAATACAGAGTCCAATACTGAGCTTCTTTAATTGCAATAATTAAGAAATGTTTGGGGAGAAAATTTTAAAATGGGAAAAAAACAAGCATAACATCACATTTTTTGCAGCCTTTATATCATATTTAGTATTCATTTAGTTTAGTATTTAGTTTTCTAAAACTTGATGCCGAGTTAGTGTTATTAGTTTGTATGTTTTTAAAATTTTATATTTAAGCAAATGATTTCTCTTTTCACTTAGAAAGTGTAATAATATAATTTAATTAAAAGACAAAGATGTTCAGTTTATAACGATATAAAAAAAGGAATGACAAAATCTGTTGATTACTTGAGTCGTAACATCACTGACAGTGTGAGCAACCAGAAATAAATGACTGCTCCTACAAATACTGTTGATGGATACAGAGCTGGAAGATGAAACCATGAAGAAACAAATGCTTCACTGCAACTCACTTTCCCATTTCCTGAAGCAAAGGAAATGAAGACATTCACACACCTTCCCAGTCTTTTTTCCAGAAGAAGGTCATAACTGTGGTATGACAAAACGTCCACCATTACTTTCAGCTCCCTGTGCTTTGGCTCATGACACCAGACACGTACTGTGACACAGGTCGCCTCTGCCATCGCCGGTGCTAATCTGGGTAGAAGGCCACGGGGAGCAAAATTAGTAAGGACTGTCGTTGACGAGGCGATGGAGTCAGGAACACTGAAGCCTGTGACCCTCGTTCGATTTTTTGCGACAGAACAAAAGTAGCAGCACAGCCTGAACAGCAGGTCTTGAAACCAGGATTTAGTGCTTGTTCAGCAGTTTATTCACTGTCTGTATTCACTGTCAACACAAGTAAAAATGGAGAGGTGGTATAACCAAAAACTAAAAACCTCAATTTTATCAGCTTACTCAGCAATTATTGTTAGGATATTGTGTTCCTGTCCCGTGTAACATAAATGCATTAGGGCTGAAAAGTTTCTTCAAATAATTTTATAACCTCAGTTACTAAAAAGAACGTGACTCACATGCTTGTGTGTGCTTGTTTTTGTGTTACACTGTACTACTTCCAACTGTTGCTGTGCTGTCGCAAGCTCACAAATTTTACTGTGCTGCTATAAGGTTACAAATGTCAAAGTGAGAGAAAGAAGAAAATCCTGAAGTGCACAGAGAACAAGCATCAGAGAGGAAAGACAGGAAGTTTCCAGTGTGGAATCACCAAAGAAAAAACAGCATGTTATTGTGTCCTTGTGATGCAGTAATGAACCAAAGGCATTCAGTATAGCTGCATCTTGACTGGACACAAGGTGACATAAATTATTGTGTTTCTACATAAGCTTAAAGGTAATCAATATTGATTATGGCAATATTTAAAGCTGATCAGAAACATAAATCAGTGTGGTGACCACCTGGCAGTTCTAGTCATGTTTTCTACATCAGGACAAGCTCGTTTAGACATAATTAACACACACACACACACACACACACACACACACACACACACACACACACACACACACACACACAAACAATGTATAATGTAGCACTTAAACATATTAAAACAAACAGGTAATGTGCTTTTTTTTTTTTTACACAAAACTTATTTTCTTTAAAATATCAAAATAAATATTTCTTTCAGATGAGAATCAATTATTTGTACAGTAAGGAGTTTAATTTTCTTTTCCATAATAATCAATTAATAATCTATACAAAAATGAATTACTAAAATAATAAATTACTGTATTTGTAGAAAACACCTCTATTGTGACAACTGGTCAAGATTGAAAATCACCACGGATCGCTGCGCTTTTCATCAGTCATGTGATTGGTTGACAAAAGGTTAGTCTGACAACCCCCCCGCCCCTTCACCCCACCTCACCCCCCAGGGGGAAACACATGCAGGAATCACAAATGTGCTTGTCCATAGGTGTCTACAAATCAGCTATACAGAGTCAGCAACGAAAGGGCACAACCCCAGTGTAGCCCTCCAACGTCATGTTATATGCTGATGATGTCAGCTTTTATGGTAGCATGTTTTCCTCACTGGCTGTCGTACATATGATCCCATATCACCAACATGTATTCAAATAGAACACAAAATCTTAAAAGATCAGTCCTCACAGCTGCTTGAATGTTTGGTATGAGTGTAAAATTGGAGTTTGCTTATTATAGCTAAAAATCGATGGGAGGCAAACAGGATGAGTACCGCCTCCACTGTACATGTGTCTGTGGGCAGCGACACAGGAAGGAGAAGACACACCTGTAGTGAACCTGCCGAATGTTCGTGCCTCCCACCATTCAACTAAGTAGAAACAGATATTTATTACAACTCCCACATTGATATAAATACTGGAAACATTCCACCCAATTAGAATCAATTATTCACAAAGCAGAATGGTTTGGATGTAAATTAAATTACCTGCACCTGGAAAAGTGGCATCGACTTGTTCCGCAATTATGTATCACTGAAGCGTTTTATCTTCCCGGGTGATCTCCATTTCAAAAAAGACTCTACTAAATAGATAAAAAATAAAACATTCTGCCACTAGAGCTTAATGATGCTAATATTTTCACTGTGCTGATCTGCTTCAGATCCTGTTGGCAGTGGCTGTTTTTATGTGAGAATAATAAAGCCTTTTGTTGACCTCAGCTGTCTTCACAACACAACCCTGACTAGAAATAGACAAAAACCAGAGGAGTTGTGCCAGCTCTGGGAAATTAGTGAGATTTAGCAATCTTTCATTTTAATTGTACTAACATTGTCCTTTCCAGAGCCTAAAAAAAGCATTTAACCCTTGACAAACCTTTCAGGACCGACTCACTCATAATGTTTAACTCATGAGATTAAATGGTTGGTTTGTGTTGGCTCTGTAATAAACAGATGACTTGTTCAGGGTGTACCCTCGTCTGCTGGGATAAACTCACATCTATGGCAAATATAAGTGGTCAGAAATAACGCATGTTTTATTTCACATATTGTTTATGTTTAATTCTGTATGTTTTTTGAGTGTTTAGACTTGAACAAAATTCACCTGCACAGCTTACTTTTCCCTTCAGTCCTCTGACTGTACACAAAGTGAATTTGCCTTTCCTGTCATGTTCCATGTGTCTCTCCCCAGGTCAGCACTGCTGACGTTCAAGAAGGATATTTTCATGAAGTCAGCCAAAAAGACAACACTTGATGTAAAATGATCCAACCGTAACCAAGGCGGTAACAAAATAATACAAAGCAAACAGCAAAGAAAGCAGAGTTAGACTAAACAGCAGCAGTCTCTCACCAATCAGTGCATCTAAAGGAGGGACGAAGAGCAGACATCTGTTTCTACCAACAACGTGTGGTGGGATTTTTAGTAGATCGGACAATTAGAACAAAAGCAGATTGTCGATCCATCCATCCATCCATTTTCTTGAAGATGAGATGACCCAAAATCCTTTTGTCTACAGCTGTTTGGATGCCTTGCAGGTCAGGGTTCTGCTGGCACCCATTCCACTCGGCTACAGGCAAGAGGTGGAGTACACCCTGGACGCCTCGCCAGGGCATGGCAGAACCACATGAAAGTAAATCAAGCACTCACACACACACACTTACAGATAATGGAGTGATCAATTCACCTAAGCTGCATGAGTTTGAATGAGGGAGGAAGCCGGACCACAGACACACTCCACCCACAAACGTCTTGCTCTGAAGCAGCATCGCTACCCACCGCACCACCTCACTACCCAAGGCAGATTGTTCACTAGGTAATTAACTGAAGATAGAGACTAACAAAGTACAAAATAACTACAAATATGGGTCACCAGTGCTAACTTATGTGGAAGTCAGTAAAAAATTGGAGAGGCCCGTTCAAGTAAAGTCCAAGGAATGGAGACAGAGAGAGAAAGAGGAGGCTCAATTGCCAACAATCAAAAACTTCATAGACCCATGTGATAGCCACTATTAATATTGTGGCAGTCCACTAAAAATAATCAATCAAACTGATAAAGATATTGACACAAGGTAACGTTATTACAAAGGAATTTCACAATTTCACAACGATGACAATGTGAGCTAGTCTTCCAACTTGCACAATTTCACAAATCCATGTCTTGTGTGTGTGTGTGTGTGTGTGTGTGTGTGTGTGTGTGTGTGTGTGTGCGTGTGCGTGTGTGTCAAAATAATGTTTCAAACTTGTTGAGTATGCTGATAACATTAAATGCATTTTCAAACAAAAAGGCAGCAGTGTGTGCCATTTTCACGTCTAGTCTCACCATTATCCAGATCAAATCAGAGGTCAATGGCACAGCTGCCCTCCTCTCCAGTCTGCGCTCGGAGGCTCCCTGCAGCTGGCCCTCCTCCCTGAGCTCCAACCTCGACAGCCAGCTGCTGTCGAGGCAGTGATGCCTCTACATCACTGCCTGTTGGCTGGTTAGGGAGTCAGAGAGGCTCCTCATAAGCAAGGCCTTAGGTCTTCACAGTGTCGACCTCAGGGCAGTCTTGGCCTGCACTAGTTAGCAGTGAAATGTGCAGACAATGTGAATCAAACTCCAGCTCCACAGGTCGTATTCCCACCTGCAGATTCTGGAAAGCGAGATGAGGATGATGTCCTTTGATTTCTCTGGTGCTTTATTAAGGACCATCCAAGCCCTGGTGCTCAGGGAGATGCTCAAGGCCATGCTAGGAGATAGAAAGGTGTCCTTACCAGTGAGCATCACAGCTGGAAGTCATTATTCAAGCTCCATTGAATACTGGATTTGTTGGAAAAATGTACAAATCATCCACCTTTATAGGTTATCGGATCACACGAGAACTGGAGGAACAATTTAATTTTTGCTCACAATACCACAAAATGTAACTCACCATCTGTGAGGAAGGTGAGGTTAAGCTAGCACCAGATGTAACTAAAGGACAATGATCACCAGCAGATCTCAAAGTCCATCTTGAATCCCATTTTTAGGGGTTGCAGCTAGTAAAACTGGGAATATTGAAGAACTGGAGGCTCATTTTCATGGAAAATGGACTAAGATTCCTTGTAAATGCAGCCAGAAGTACAGTAAGTGTCTGGAAATATTTGCTTTTTGTTGAAGAGTTGAAGACTGCAGTAGTCAGTAAAAGAAGCATTTTGTTTAATATTCAGGAAAATACTTACAATATACTGTTCTGAGGTATTTAACCTTTTTTGATTGGGTTATTGCAAAGCATTGATTAACAGCATTTTTGCCAACAAACCTAATAGACAATGGAGGATGATAAGTTTGCTTGGAGCAGTAGATAAATAAAACTGACTTGTGTTAGACTGTGGGCTGACCGGCTCGCTGACAGACAGCGGGTCATCTTCCTCCGGGCGGCGCATCGGATTCACTGCAGAGCAGCACACAGACGCCCTGGGAAACTGTATTGTCAGCTTTCCAGTTCACTCTCTACACTTCTCCTTTTAAGATTCAAGTCAGGGTCATGGCAGTTCCACAAGTTAATTGATGACTCCTCTATTGTCGGGGCACAGGTCAGTGCCAGAAAAGAGGAACATGAGTCTGCCAAAAGAATTGTGCCAAGTGCATCAGTGTGACAAAGGGGCGCAAAGGGAATTTCAGCCTGTTTCCTCTCATGGGATTGGGTTCGTTTCACAGATTCCAACAGACTCTAATACTGAGCTGAGGGCAACATGCATGAGCAAGAACTTAACATGATGTTAAGATGAACAATCCTCTTGGATTCTGATGCTGCATGGAGCAGAGATGGGACCAAAGAGAATTCCAGGACATTATTCATAGCTATGTCACATGATCAGGCTTTACTCCATCAATTTAAGGTGTAGCAGCCAATCGATTATCTGTTCTCCTGTGTCAACAGTCATCACATCGCCCAATGATTCTTAACCAAATATGTCACATTGGGTGTGTTAACGAGAACAAGAAGCATGTTTGTGGACATTCTTTACTCTGATGATAAGATGGTGCAGACATCAGTAAACATTAGCTGTGGCTATAAAAACACCAGTGGCATTAAAGAAAAAAAGACTAAAAGCAGCTTAAATTATACAATAAAAATGTTGTCTTTGAAAAAATCCAAGTGATGGAATACTGAATTAATTTTAACATCAAACAAGCATAAAAAACATTTCTGCAAAGCTGCCTTTGTCATCATTCAACCTCTCTTTTTTTTTTTTTTAAATCAGATACAACCTGCAAACAGGGTGTCTAAAATTTCCAACAGAATGGTTTCAATCCTTGAAACCATTGTTGGACAGAAAATAGGGTAACATACTGGACTGTTCTCAGTGGCATCGGACTAGAATACTCAGACCTTTGCTCGCATGAAACCATACTACAAAAAAAAAAAAAAACACGAGGATGAAGTACAGTTGGACATCTTAAAGAATGACTAAGACTAGAATAAATCCATTTAAAAAAGCTGACAAAATGAGCAGTTCTCCTGAGGCGTCTCAGAGCCAGCTGAACTGCACTGCCCTGCACCGACAGCTTCAGGTACTGAATGTGCAATCTGCTACTGGCATGGTAATTACTCCAGTCCTCTTCACATGCATGCACTACATATTCACAGAGCTGCTTTAAACATCATGTAGAGATGATAGTGAAATGAAAGGAAACATCAAGACTGGTATAAACAGCTTTTGTGACTTTAAGTTTATTTAAGCCCACAGTAATGCTGAACTTCTGTTTTCTCCACTCTTTTCTTCTTCACTGTTTTTTATGGACATATTTTAGTAGCCTTTATTTACAACACTATATCTGTGTTTTCCTCCACTTAAACATGAAAGGTTGTGTTATGTTGATCCTGTGATTAGCTGCTGACCAGTTAGTCAGATGGGACTGGTCACCAGCCTGTAACCCTGAGATGAGCCGGTAGTTAACAGATGGATGAACCGTTAAGTTGACATATGGTGCCATTCAGCTGTTTCCTGGGAATATTGCAGTCAAAAAGATTTACTGTCTGTGTTAGTATGCGATAATAAACCCAGTGTTTGTACAGTGCATGTTTACAGTATGTACATATGTGTGTGGGTGGGTTGGTGCGTGGTCTTATCGCACATCCTTTCACACAAATTCCCCCATCCTTTCTAGCACTACACCTGGTCTATTCTTATGCAAAGAACCAGAGCAAACACACAACACATAGATTATAGACATGTCAGCAAGGTGGTGACAGGAAACATCATCATTATCATATCATTATCGTCAAAAGGAGTACATAAAGGAAACACTATAGTACAATCAAAATTAGATTTCTATCTCTCTGTCCCTCATTATAAGTAAATAAATATATATATATATATATATATATATATATATATATATATATAATTGAATTATTTTTATTTTTCAGCATAAAACTACCAGCAGTAGAAACATTTCATGAAGTGTAGCAAAAACACCACAGCCGTGAAATTTAAGGTCATAATTGTATTTGTATCATCCTCTTGAATCAATGCGTACACAACCCCTCCCTGGGCTGAATTTCAGCTCTGTGCATCTTCAACAAGCCATTAACCAACCGAATCAATAACATTCAAGGACAATGAGGTGGAGAGACTACACACACACACACACACACACATACAGTTTGGCGCGTCATAACGCGCAAATGTCACGCGGCATTAGCGCTCATATGGCATGAATCTTGAAATAATAAGAGCACCGGAGCCTTTTTTGAAATGTGTTTAGGTGGGCAGGTATTTTTAAACTCCTAGGCCGACGCACTTGACTGTCAGCAGCGAGTGAGGACTCGATCCCCGCGGCGCGCAGGAGGTGATGTGAGCGTCATGTTGGTGATGCGCACAGTTCGAGACTTACTTCAGGACGGCGCTCTCCCCCTGCCTGACGGTGATGTTGTCCTTTATTACAGAATCCCCGCTTCTGGCCGGAACTCCTGCAGGTACAAGGAATAATAATTTAAGTCCGATGACAACAAGGTATTTTCCAGGCACCGCCAAAAAACCACAAATTCCCATGTTTTTCTGACACCGCGCAACTTCCACCAAAACTTGCACCCTGGAAAAATCCTTTTTTTTTTTTTTTTTTTTTGCGTCGTGCGTTGCAAAAAAATCCACTCCAAGAGATGCTGTGGCGCAAACGTCGACCTGATTTCGCTCCAACTAAAACAGGCTTGTTATGAAATAGCTTCTCAGTGTCGGTGTAGGCAGGAATAAAAAAAAAAAAAAGAAAAGTGTCTCTCCGCCCGCCAGACGCTGACTTGGGATACTGAGTTCAGGCTGAAGAGAGACGCGTTTCGTCAGGGAAATTCGCAGCGTCTCCAAACCGTCTTCAAACTGTAATCGCCGTGAAATGGATGCTGTGGCAGAGATGCATCAGCCAAGTCTCCTTCTGTGGTTTCTGTTCTCTCACTCGGTGCTCTTTTTTTTTTTTTCTTGCGTGGCTGAGACTGTGGAGCTGTGGAGCTGAATCCACCAGCCTCGGTTCCTTCAGGAGACTGGAGCTCTCTCTCTCTCCCTCGCTCTTCCTCTCTTTCTCCTCTCTCTCTCTCTCTCTCCCTCTGTCTTAATGACCAGGTAGCATCACTCTCCTGTAGAACCAACCATATGCTCTGCAGGCTGCAGTCTTCTCTGATGGGGCCCCACCGGAGCCTCCAGGAGACCATCTGACCAAAGCTTTGAGGACAGTTTGATCGGGTGCACACCGTCTCTGTATTTCCTTTTTTATTTGTTAGACTTGCTTGTTAAACCAGCAGACCATGTACAGAGACATTTTTATATGTCTTATATAGAGACAAAATCAAAAGTATTAGAAAAAGGGCAAAACTGGCTCAGGGCTCACTGATTGTGTGATTGCAAAAATTGAATATCCATGTACAGTTAGTCCTGAACAGACGAACACAACTGGTTCTGAGAGGTTGTTCCTAAATTGAATTGTTCATAAATCATTATTTAATTTAATTCTATAATCTCCATTTGAGGTCAATTAAATGTCATTAGTATTAGTACTAAAGTACCATTCCCTAAGTCTTACCAGAAACAATCACAGGACACAAAACAACCCATAATAAATAAAATACAGGTACAGGTCCTTGAGAGTTGTCATTCTCAATTATATGTTGGTTTTCAGAAAAATACACGGAAAATAAAAAGCAAGTTTACGTCATTTCATTCAAATTCACCAAGTAAAACTTAGTTAACTTTGTCTCTTTATAATTTAAACCTTGAGGAGAAGATGGAAACACCTCCTCCAGGTGTTTCCACCAGTTTTTTTAAACACATCCAACAACTGTCAGAGTCAGCTGTTGATTTTGACAATCCACTGTATGGTACTTTAGAATGTAGCATGTAGCATGTAGCTTACCTTTAGAGCAAAGGAGGAGGACGAGGAAAGAGTTATTGTTGGTCAGAGTCAGAGTTGTCATCAGAGAGATAGAAACCACTGTCTTCACTAGGCTTTGATTTATCATCCATGATAAACAGTAAAGTATCTGAGGTTAAAGCTTGACGCTCTGAGATGCTAACAGAGACAACAGCAAAACGAGGAGACAAGTGCTGCTCGGACAGGGGTAGTGGCAGAAAGGGGAACTGCAGGACAATAGTCGGATATGGCAGCAAATGTTTGTTCGTATCTCCGAAAGTTAGAAAGTCGAATGTTCGGACATTGAGGACTACCTATATATAAATAGACCTTCTTATTCTTGGTTCAACCATTTATATTTGATGTTCTCTGCAGGTCCATACCCCATCTCTGAAGCAGGTTATGGAAAGTTGTTTTTTTTTACTTAGGTAAGGATAAAGTGTTAAATTAGACAACAATGTGATCTACTTGAAACAAATCACAATCAAAGAATGGACCAGCGACCTAATAACAGATTGAACGCCACCTCATCATTGCTGTAAAATGTTGAATGACTTTGCTCCATCTTTGTTCTACGGATGTTGGACCTCACCCTTCTCTCAGAACACAACGACGGGCCGGTTCTTGGCCCGAGGCGACAGAAACTACATGGAAATTGGTTTGGGACAGACACAGACTTAATACATTTACCGTCTCAAAAAAGACCTGTGGGATCAGATTTAAAGGACGGAGAGGGAGGCAGCTGTTCATGCATGGTTTGGCAAACATTTCCAAATTCATTCTCTAAACACTATTTACCTGACATTGGTGGCTACATTTGGCACATTTCGTCATGAGTTTGTTAAATTCATGTTGAATCCCAGCATGAGGAAAGAATACACATGGCTGGAATCAGATCATTTTCACCTGGAGGGTTATACCTATTTACTGTGTGAAATTAAGCCAAGAATGAAGACAATTGTGTAAAGGTTTGGTGATTTCTAAAGTCTTCTAATTGTAATAAAGTATCTGATTTTAATGTCCAGTCGACCTCCATATGGAATAATCTGTGGATGTAAAGATTTCATTTTGCGTGCTGTCATTACACTGAGGTCGTTCCTGATCGTATGCACAGATTATTGGGAGAAACAGAACATCGCTTTCATGAGGTGTCACTTTAAACCAGTGATTCACGCTGATCATCACTCCACTTTGTTTGTTTGATGGATGGGGTGAAAAAGAGGGGAAAGAGTTCAAGTTGTCCAAACTTAACTATAGTGCAGTGTTTACTGAGGTGCTCCAGCTCTGTTCCCCCCACATCTGTATGCACAAAACCACCCATGGCCACTAGGGCTGAGGTGTATCTCAACAGATACGGAGCCTCACGACAAGACTACATAATCTGTTCTTTCTTTTCTTTTTTTACATCAACACCAGTTTTAGAGTATCTGGATCGTATAAGAAACAAATGTCCCTGACAGCTTTGACTCCCATTACTGGGACAGAAGCAACACATGGCATTGTTTTCTTCTGGTTCCCAGTGTTTACGCGTGTTTCAGCTCTGATTGATTTTATTTACAGGCTACAGTCTGTTGTGTGCGCCTCAATCTTGTCTCGCATGCAATTGTTTTAAAATTGAAGGTATATCTCTTTCCAAAAAAAACCCCCCCAAACTCTTGACTGCACCACATGACCTGGTACCAAGTAAATAATTATACCTTTTTTGCTGGTGTGAGGCTTCTTCTAGACTTTATTGTCTCCTCCAAGTAGAAAACAATAACTTCAGTGAAATGAAATGGGGCCTCTGAGAGTCCATACTGGGTCTTTTCTCTTTAGAAAGTTCTTCATGACGTTGTGTTCTAGTAAAGTTGTGTTATTGTGTTATCTGTTATTATGGTTTGCAAGTTGGCTTGTTAGACTTTAAGTCTTTAAATCATCTTTACGATCATATCAACACTAATGAATGGATTTTGATGAAACTACTCAAATGGTACAAAAGTAACGGAAACACATCAAACTCACAGGATTAGATTCTGTAAATTTAGGTGTTTTATATGTGCTTTTTATTTTTTGTTATTGCTGAAGATACTGAACAAGTGTGAATATATTTTGAATAACAAACACCATCATAATAAGGACAGATGGGGATTTTTCTTGACAAACATGATAAAATAAAACTAATTTTTCCTACTACTACTACTACTACTACTCCCCCACCCTAAAAAGTGCAGCCTGTAAACCAGTGACCAACAGTCAGTTTAATTAATTAGATAAGCTTTGAATTTGATTTGTTTAAAATAGGCTTCTTGAATTGCTATGATGGAAGTATTTCCTGAATTTATTTCCACTTGTTTTTAATATTCTCTAATGTCGTGTCTGTTTTGTTTTTTGCTATAAAGTTCTGAACTTTCACCTTGGTTGTATTTTTTTATGCTGGAAAGCCAAATGAATGTCACCTTCATGTAAGATGTGCTTCACAACAGTGGATGTCTTGCTTTTACTTGTCTGTGTGTGAATTTTACAACTTCAGTAGATGTACAATCCATCGTTACTATTTTTTTCATTTTTATAAACTTTAATGATTTTTTTTCACTCATATATTGTGTATTCCACACATATACAGACTGTACACACACAAACACATGCACAAACACACACACGCAAATACACACACAAACACACACACAAGGGCCTGCAATGAAAGGCAGCCACATAGCGCCCAACGACCTTGTGGAGGTCGGTGCCTTGCTCAAGGGCACCTCAGCAGTACTCAGGAAGTGAACTGGCACCTCTCTGGCTAACAGGTTACACTCCATTCTTTTTGGTCCAGGCTGGTCTTGAACCGTCGACCCCCTGGTCCTCAAACCAACACGTAGTGGACTGAGCTGCTGCCGCCCCAATCAATTTATGTGTTGCTGGTTTTTGTTGTTGTTGTTCTTATTTGTTTGCTTTTTCTTTGTTGTTTTTTTCATGCACAGGTGATTACAGAATTGCCGACTTTCCAGAATACAGCTTTCACTTTTTATTAACGGTTTGGTCGCTCCAGAAAAAGTCATGACATTAAAGAAACAAACAAAGGAACCAGTGAGGGGGTTTCCTCTGCTGATGAGCATAATGAGGGTTTATTTCTGACCTTTAAGAAAAGCTTTAAAAACATCCGCTTACATACCATAATACTCCTGATTCACATTGCAGTAAACACACACCTATGTTAGCCAGAGGTTCGCTGCTCAGAAGCTCAACACATTCACCAAACAGTTGTGGCCATTGAGGACTTATGATGCTGTCTCGGGCTGCAGAAATGGGGCAAAGATAAGACTTAATTAAAATTGTATCTTCCTGAAACGCAACACGTGTCCCGACGATATGCACATCGTAATGGTTTTTAAATTAAAACCCCCACCTGACCTCAGCTGAATCTAAGATATGTGGTCTTAATTAGAGTCAAGGGTACCGAAAAGGGATGGGCTGAGCTAGTTGTCCACGCATAACCCCCCACCCCCGCCCCTGCCCCCCGCCCCAGTCGATTAAAGCCGCAACATTAGGTCATGTGGTGTCCTTTTAACACCTTGGTCGCTTCTTCAATCAATTTACTGCCAGGATAAAGAGGTTTTAATAACAACACCATCAAGGAGAAGGGGGAAGAGTTATAGCTCTGTGCAGTATTTTCAACACGCTGGTGTTTGGAGGACGAAATGAGATTGCAATCCATTTCAATCATGTCATGTGCATTATGTTTTTGACCCTCATTGTTCCACCTTACTTAGGGCAGGTGCATCGGATGACCTTGCCAACGCTCCGACTGAAGCGAGGGGTGTCGAGCATGCAGAGATGACAAATTAAAAACGGTATTGTTTGTCGCACATCCAACATGAATCACCCGATGTGTCACGCAAACAAAAATAAAGAGTGCGAAAGAGAAAAAAAAAAAGCTGAACTACACAAACTGTTCTGTAAAATAGGAGGTGGACATATTGATTTTAACATGCTCAGATGAACAAAACCATTTCACTTATATCAATGCCTTTGTGACTGGCTGCAGTCCTGTACAGTCCAGCTCTTTCCTGCCAGCTTGTGTTTCTCATTTATTTCACTTATACATGCAGTGACATTCACATAATTCCCTGCTGTTATGCATTAATACTAGACTCTGGGTGGTTTATTCAAACAATTCATGCTAATCTTCATTCATATCACGCAAGGATGAGCAGAGCTAGTAGACAATGGCCCGGTCTCTGACCAAAAAGAAGCTAATACCAAAGCAAAAACAGGGATGAACTGAGTAAGGAGTCGTCACTCACATTCCACTGGTACACCGATGCTCTGGTAGAGCAACTCATTTATGAGTGACTGACATGCTGAGGTCAGTGGAGGTCCAGTAGAGGTCTGAAATGTTTTCACTGAGAAAGTAGTTGGAATGGCAAGAATCAATAACTGGAATGGGACATGTAATAAAAATCATTTTATACCCGCTAATGTTCAACTGCCTATAAGGTGAAGAACATCTTCAGCACAACTCAAAAGCCGTTGACGATATTCATGTCTGTGACTACAAAAACCACTCATATGCAACCATTTATCAGATCCATACAGGTGCAGTCTATCTATTAATCCTGTGGCTTTTTTATGAAGGTTATCCTCTTAAAAATAACCAATAACTGCACTTACCAAACAATTCATCTTGATAATGCTGACATTGACATATGGCTTACATACTTCTAGGCTATACTTGTAACATAATTGGGTGTAATTACTGTGACATGAAGCAACATAGGTAAATGATTTCACTGAAATACTTGTGCATGAAAAACATTCTGTGGTAAAGAGCATCTAACAGGCTAAAAACTAGGTAAAGTTAGCGTTCTCTTCCTGCAGGCTATGCAGCTGGCCTTATTTTACCAGTAAGCTTTGTCAGGCTTCTTTGCGAAAATGCATGTGAATTAAAGAAACTGCCAGAAGATTGGATGGTGAGTGAAAACGCTGTGCACTGAATGAGGACCGATGGAGGTTTTTCACAAGTAAATAAATAATAAAATGCATTTCATTTTACAAGACCCAGATTTATTCGTACCAAACTACACTACAGAGGTCTCATTTCCTTTTTCACAGGAATATTGTGTTAAAATGTAAAAATATGTGAATTGACAATCTTTCCTGCAGTGCCTTCTGTTTTATCTTCATCATCCTGACCTCTAGTTCCCTCTGATTAATGGTGATGCTACCGTATCAACACTGTAGTTATAATGAGTCACCCAGCAGATTCTTCTTCTGTGACTGATTTGTTTTATTTACTGTTGACTGGATGCCTTGGAGACACACACACACACACACACACACACACACACACACACACACACACACACACACACACACACACACACACACACAGAGAGAGAGAGAGAGAGAAGATAATACTGTAACCAAATGGTTGAAGGGAACTTTTTGCAGCAGTGAAATGTTCTACTGAACATGAAAGAAACAACCTTTTGTTCACTTAATAGTTCAGTTTAATGTAAAATAAATGCAACTACTCTTTAATGTTAAATAATTTATTTATTACTTTATTTATTACTTATTGAATTTATGACTTATTCAAGTTAAAAAGCTTACAGTTACACAGAAAAAACACGTTTGTTTCTCTGTCCTAACATGAATCCTTTTCATTTGTCAGGTTATTAAACCCACAGAACTCCATCAATCAAGGATCAAACTATCAATCAATAAAGAAAAATAACATCAAACACAAGTTAGGACGTTAACTTTCTTCACAACGGGTTTTTTTTTTTTTTCAGTGTTAAAATGGGCTGAATTACTGCATTGTGGGACATGTAGTTTTGTTACTTACTTTTAGACACCCTGACCTTTAATGCTCTCGCGGGCCACGTAAAATGATGTGGAGGGCCACATTTGACACATGTGCCCTAAATGAGCACGTGTCAAACGTAATGACTGGGTACTGTAACTAACTTTAATTTTATTTGAAACGCTCTGTTTTATAGGGAATTACGTTTGTTTCCATTTCAAAAATGAGATTGCTTCAGAAAAAGGATGGTGGGGGGCACAGTCCCGGTCCTGTGGATAAGTATACACTGTGTTTTTAATCACCAATCAATTAGAAACAAATAAATCCCCTGTATGTTTTTTTATATTTTTGTGCCTGAAAGGAAATTCTGTCTGATTTTTTCTCTGGAAAGTGATTGCATCTGTTGACTGCAGATTTGTTAAATCTAATGCCAACTTGATTCAGCTCTGTTTTACACTGTGTGAGAGCTTAACCACTCCTGGCATGGAGAGCCACGCATGATACCAACTTTGATCTCAGATAACTAATCTGCCTCAGTCTTGACTTTTCGGGCGGCTTTAATCAGGTGTGTTGGCTGCAGTCACAGCGTGAGCCACAGAGAGCTGCTTACGCCACAGTCAGCTTCACAATGTAAGGTTAGCCTGCCTCAGATGTGGAGGAGATGTGTTGGTCCCCCCCACCACCAACAACCACCTTCTTTCTCTCTCTGCTAATGCTGCACATTGTGTTCCACAGTCATTCAGTGTATGCATGCATTATTTAACAAGTAGGTAGCTTTAAATGATTGGAATATTCAGATTTCCTGTGTTACCAATAGGTGCAATATTGCCTGTGCTCCCTGCAGGTATGCTATCAAACCAGTTTACACTGACCTCTCTGTAACTTTGTGTGTGTGAGAATGGAAATCGGGCACACAAACACACAGTGTTAATGTAGAACAAGTCAGCAGAGGTCTGAACTTCGCGTTCAATGTATATATTTTTTCCCAGTCTGTCAATATCTCAACCTTTTTAGCAACTATTGAAAACAAGTAATACACATTAAAGCTCCTTGAAGGTCAAAGCTGAAACCTCCTGCATTAAGCTTTTACGGGAGCCAAGAAAATATGAAAAGCATTGCAAGGACAGAGTTTGTGTTAACGCGTCCCTACACCCATACCAGCTGTATTTACTCTGAGGTGCAGCTAGAAAATCGTTTGAAATCTTAAACATTTTACTGTTCAATATTGTGGTTCAACTTGTTTGGTAAGAGAAAGCATCTGTTTATTTAGCATTCGTTTAGGCTTTGAATATTTCATCAGCTTCATATTAAGATACACAGGGAAGTTTTTGGATCATGTTAGGAACAGCAGATCGAGAAAGACCAAGAAAATACAAAATGATCTGACAGAATGTTGTCACTTTTACAATACATAAACTTTTACAGCAGATATTTCAGTGAATAATTTTCTCCTTCCTTCTGCAGTGAAATGACCATTTTGCTATAATTCTATCGGTCATGTATACACAATTTTGACACACACACACACACACACACACACACACACACACACACACACACACACACACACACACACACACAGCCCTAATGTGATTTTCAGAGTCAGTCATTGGGACAAAAGATTCAACATGGCTACCATTTTGGTGTCAGATTCATCAATATTAAATTGTTCATTTGTATGTATGCAAATATAACTGTCTATAACCCAAAAGATATAAACATTTTAGAGGGTGACGATGACGGTGTCACGTCTGGAGTCAGAGGAGCTGCTTCCATTATGCTTGTTTGGGCAGAATGTCCTCCGAGACGGATTCCGCTCTCTTCAAGGTGAAAGCATCTGAACGAGAAATTCATATTCAAATATTACCCAAATGAGACTAATACCCCGGGATAAAACAAATCAACCATTTGGATCGAATTTGACACTGACATATGGATGGCAGTTTTGGAAGTTCGAAAATGATGAGGGGGATGTTTAAGGAGAGGTCACACACAATTTCAAATACTTTATGGTCCAGTTTCACTCCAGCAGTCAGTCAGAACAGTTATCAATCATCAGCTGGTGGTTCCTTTCAACTTGCTACATATTTACTTGTAATCTGTAATCGTTTGCTTTTCAATCAGAAAATGATAACACTATGAGAGACATGCACCTATTTGCAATGAAAAATAAGCTCAGGTTTTCCAGATTGCCCCACGAGAGGTGAGATCCTGGATGGAGTTGGAGGCTTTGCCTCTGCCTGATGGTTGTTGCTAGAAAAAGCAATGAGACTTGGACGAGCCAATGCAAGTTGAGCTGGTAGACCTGACTGAATAACAGCTGCAAAGATGTTTAGAGGTTTAAACAGTTGATTACAGTATTTTCTGCACTATAAGGCGTACCCAAAAGCTGTTAATTTTCTCAAAAACCAACTTCTTCTTCTTCTCCTCCTTTGGGCTTTTCCCTTCAGGGGTCGCCACAGCGAATCAATTGCCTCCATCTAACCCTGTCCTTTGCATCCTCTTCTCTCACACCAACTACCTTCATGTCCTCTTTCACTACATCCATAAACCTCCTCTTTGGTCTTCCTCTAGGCCTCCTGCCTGGCAGTTCAAAACTCAGCATCCTTCTACCAATATATTCACTATCTCTCCTCTGGACATGTCCAAACCATCTCAGTCTGGTCTCTCTGACTTTATCTCCAAAACCTCTAACATGTGCTGTCCCTCTGATGTACTCATTCCTGATCCTATCCTTCCTGGTCACTCCCAGAGAGAACCTCAGCATCTTCATCTCTGCTACCTCCAGCTCTGCCTCCTGTCTTTTCCTCAGTGACACTGTCTCTAGACCAAACAACATCGCTGGTCTCACCACAGTTTTGTACACCTTTCCTTTCATTTTAGCTGAAACTCTTCTATCACACATCACACCTGACACTTTTCTCCACCTGTTCCATCCTGCCTGGACACGCTTCTTCACCTCTTTTCCACACTCTCAAAAACCAACAATGGTTTTCTCAAAAACCAATAATGCACCTTATAATCCAGTGCACCTTATTATGGAAAAGGTTTTAAAATAGGCCATTCACTGAAGGTGCGCCTTATAGTCCAGAAAATACTGTAATTCATTGTCATTCAGACTTTAAAATGACAGTTTAAAATGTACTAATTCAATTACATTTTAAGTTGTGTGTGTGTGTGTGTGTGTGCGTGCGTGCGTGCGTGTGTGCGTGCGATAGTGGGGGGTGTAACAGATTTTGTCACCAAAGCCTAGAATTAGTCAGAAATGCACTTGCATTTATAAGTACATGAGAGCTAAGTGCTAACCAACGAGCCCGGCCTCTCCTCCTGCATCAATTTGAAACTCTAACTCTTTGTCTTTGACAGATTGTGTGTTTACCCTGACAGAACTGATGTCTAAAAGTCATGCTAGTGCCTCCAAACACAACTGCCCCTTTGTAGCCATGGAGACATTATTACAGGAGGCATTAGAAGGAGACTGGAGAGCAACTGAAGCTACACACCACTGTCTTTTAGAAGAGATCTCGTCTACATCCAGTTATCCACCTATCACATGACAGGTCTGCTTGATCAGCTGACTAAGGGTAAGAGGTGGGGTACACTCCCAATGAAACACCGGCTCATCGCAGGATCACACAAAAGACGAACAACCACACACTCTTACGCCTACGGCTGACTTTGGTGTGACCAACTCACTTCAGCTGCATGTTTGTGGAGGGGGGAGGACACCAGAGAAGCTGGAGAGACACACAAACATGGGGAGAGCATGCAAACTCCACACAAAAACAAATCCAACCCAGAAATGTTGTGCTGTGAGGTAACAGAATGGGACATTATTCCATGAAGAAGAGGCGATCGACAAAATGGTAAATATGAACCTGTCCTAACTTTTTACATCAGCTAAGAGGAGTTGGTACAGCTGATTATTCCCTGCAGATTTATTTGCATGGAGATATTGGAGACTGATGAACAGACTGAGTCTATAGGTGGATGGCGGGGTGATGATGCGTCTGTGAGAGAAGGCAGCTATAGCAGCAGGGGAAGCAGCGCTGACAGGCAGAGGGAGAGATGGGAAATTATCACAGCTATAATAAATAGGATATGTTTAGCTATAAATTACAATGAGGCAGAAGTGTGTGCAGAAGGGTGTGCACAACAGTGCAATTTGCTGCATGCATTGGACAATTAAATAAAAGGTACACACACACACACACAAAGATCCATATATATATATATATACCATTTTACATTTTAAAAGTATAACCTTCTTCCTTTCATTCTTTGTTTACCCAACGACACCAGTAAATGGCTCTTTGGGGCATTTTGATTCATATAGGGCTATTTTCTATGGCCAAACAATTTCTGTACTTGCTTTTATAAAAGTCTGGAGGGCACAATTACAACCAGCAATGGGAAGGAAAATGTTGGCTTTGAGCAAAAAAATGAGGAGTAATCTGCCTCATTTTTCTTATCTGTGCAAGTCAAAGAACCCAGAGAGGGTACAGTATTTCCCCAGATGGAAACACAGACAATATTCCGCTCAAACTAACAGCTACATAGTAATACATAACTGTGTTTTCTGTCTCCATTTCATATCTCCGTTGTCGTTTCTTTTTTATGTCGCGTTCTCTATATCCGAGTCAGGTGACACAAATTAAAGCTCTCACAGGTACAGTGATTGAAGACATATACAAAGGCATGACTTGATTAAATTCCACACACTAGATCTTAATTAACTGAATACAACCACACAGGTGATTTGTATGCTGATGGGATTTGGTCAATAGGGATGATTGCATGAAGTAGATATGCCCATTCAATATTCATTATCTCCCTGTCCCATTTTCTCACAGGGGAGAGAAGGTCCTCCCTGTGATCAGGATATCTTCCTCATGTCTTAACACACAAAGAGGCTGACATGAAGCTCGTGTTAGATTGATTTCATTTAAAAGGGATCTATTGTAAAAAAATAATAAATCTAATGTTAAATATATCCCTCCCAATTGATTTAGTAACCTTAATTTCATTTGAATCTATGTGAATGAAATGGGAAACATAAGAGTTGAATAATATACGTATTTATTAGGGAAACTGTTCAAAGCCTGAATTCTTTTCACGTCTGATTTCATGGACATTGTACTTGACGTTATTTGAGAATGTCCATTTTTACTGTGTCTTGTTTTAGTAAAACAAGATGATTGAAATGGCTCAGGGGAGGAATCATTCATATTTATCAAAAGCCAAAGTGAAGACAAATATTAACCCTTCTTTTCCTCAAGAGCCTTCAGCCCAAAGCCTTTGGGAGTGGTATACCAACAGCTAAAATGTGTTGAGTTGAAGGAAAATACTACAGGTTTTGCACAAACAAACAAAAATATATTATATTGCAAATTGTATTACAGTATTTTAAAGTGTTTTATTCTTCTTTTCCTCAAGGATTTAATCTGAACTAATCTGAATTCAAAACAAATTACAAGTGACGATTAACATTAGATATTAGAATTATACATGCACATTTTAATATGATATTATATGTTTTTATTATGTTTTTATTGTACAGTAACATGATATTATGTGCTTTTAATAGTTTTCTAATGATTATGAGTCCAATATATGTTTCAGACATAAGGAAAACCTGCACACATATATGAACATAGTACATACAGAACATGGAATTATGTCCTGATTCTGGGAAACTTTTCTTGATTTTCAGATAATGCTATTCTCACCACGTATCTCCTTTAATCTCTTCTTTTTGCACCCTTTGTGTGAATAAGAGCTTAGTAGCTTCACAATGGAGTGAGAAAATGTCTCACAGCGTAGGGCCATGAAATCAGCTGACTCAGCGCAGTTTTCCCCAAACGGCACAATCCCACAACATCCGTGTCAAATCCAAAGCTGACTTCCTGTGCAGACTGAAACCAACTTCACCGTCCACACATTCTGAATACTGTAAGCATGGAAGGTTCTTTATCTCCCCACTGATGCAGTAATTGTAGTAACTTAATATGATAAAAATCTGTTTAACTGAACTTTCTGTCTGACACAAGCGGCCTTTCTTAATGTTTTTTTTAAATAATGTCATTATAAGCCAGTTATATCAGTTATGTAATCAGTTTATAAAAATGTCCTGTGTATGTCACATCCTACAGCTGTTTTTTATTGAATGATGCATTGAAAGGAATCAGCACCAATAGTGAGTCTCTTTTCTGAAGACACATGATAAAATACAACTTTTTAGATATTATTTTAGGAAATATATGTTCCTCTGTCAGCTGGGGTTTGTGGATCCTGATATACAGTTTAAGGCCACCGATGGTCTAACTCAACACTGGTGCTTCCACCCACTGGCAGCTGGTATATCTGCTTCCTTAGTCCATAAATATCCCAATCCGTGCTCATTCAACAACAGTCCCTCCAGTGATGATAAATACCTCGCCTAACCCTGAAACGACTGAATTGGCGATGATGACTAATGTCACAGCAGGAAGGACTTGTGGAGCCACAATCCCTCACTGTCCTCAAGTTGGCCTCAGACACGCCTGTTGTAAATTTTACTACTGTGTTCAGCCGTGACTTGTGTCCTATTGCTCATTCAGCGTTCACAGATTGAAGAAATATTGTATTTCTTATCATTTTGCCGCAAATTTATTATCTTACATTGTAAATTCCAAAACGTCGGCGTTACATCCAGTCAAGTAATAACATAGAGTAGCTCATTCATCCTTTGTGTGTGTTCTTGTTAAAGCTTTGTACAATTTGCCCCTACAACAAGTTCAAACAAAAAAAATCTAATTTTCAGATGAATTTCAAGGCAATTGGTTTCCTTTATTTTTTCCGAGTAAAGTAATTTTATTTGTACCAGTAATAAAGCTGCTATTTATTAACTGTCTGTTGTCTGGGCTACTTATTTCACTGCGCTGGCACCTTAATTGTAAGTTTTTCAGCATAATATATTTGTTTGGTATGTTGTTCAAATATAAATAAATAATGAAAATAAGTAAAACTATGAAATAAAAATCTATAAAAATTCACAAAATTCTCATCACAAAAAAGAGTACAAATGTTTAGTTGTACACCAAACTCTCACGTAAAATACATCTATATATACACAAGTATAAATATTCATAATTTGGGATTTCTTTTGAGTAAAGTCAATTTTCACTGTTGCCTTGATACAAGGACGTTTTTCACAAAAGACAAATTGCCTGCTGACATCAATGCTCTGCAAGTGGCCACAAAGTTAGAAACTGTCAGACTCTTATAATCATGGATGATTTATTCTCTGTCCGCTGCTTTTATGCTGATCTAGTTTTCATATTGCTTCATGCACAGCATCGACATAACATAACATAGTTTTATTTCACTAGTTCACCTTAGGTGACCGGTTCAATAATGCACAAAACATCGTGGGGAAAAAAATGAGAGAGAATTGTAAATGATACATGAAAAAGAAAGTTATTAATTTTAATTCAGTTTCATTTTTTAGTTAATTATTGTTTGATTATTGGAAATGATAATCGGATTACAATGACAGAACAGGTTGGATTGACAAAACAGAACCTTGCAGGACAGGTTCTAAAGTACTTATTATATACATCACTTACAGAGATATTTGTCAGATGAAGTAGAATATTCATCCATACCCAGGCTACATTATGCCATATTATATTCCTTGATTCAATTTTTTACTCAACACAACTTCCAGGCAAGAGACAAAAAAGCCTGTTCAACAGAAATAAATCCGCAGTAAAGTAAAAGGATGTAATTATGTCATCTTTGTGATAACGTAATATATATTAAAGTACACAGTGAATGGATATCATCTGTAAAGAATACATGTTTTTGTCTTTATTTAATTTTACAATGAGCCACCTGTAATTAGTTTTTCATGTTCCAGATGAGTAATTACAGAGAACACGCTGTCACCAGCAGATGTAAGATTAGCCCACACTGACATTAATTGGATGCAATTATTTCTTCCGAGTGCTTTGCAGAGGTATCTTAAGATGTAAAGTAATTTCATGTAAACAGATATGTCACTCACATCAACAGCTCATTTTATTAGAAACATTGGGGACACTTAAAGGGGAAGTTAGTTAAAAAAATAACATTATTTTCCATTAGCAATTCAAGTGCATTAAACATTTTTTTTTCTCCAGCTTGTTTCTGATCTTCAAACAGTGTTTTCCTATTGGTAGATGGATTAAGTAATGCCGATTAATTGGAGACACCGCACAGTTCAAGGAACCTTCATTGGTACAAAATGCAAGGGAAGCACCTCTGGACCAAAGGGAACCTTAAGACTGAGTAAAGATGCGAAACATTCAGCAGTGATGTGACTGCTTGGTGTAATGCCTCCCTCTGCAAATGCAGCGGAGCTTGCTTAGATAAGCGGCTGTCATTTGGAATGCTGCTATCTACTGACAGTTTGTAGAGTTCAGTGAAAATAGGGAGTGATGTTGGCATTCTTAGAGAGGAAGGATTTTCTGTTTCTTATCAAAGGCTGGACAAACTGGCAAGTTGCTCAGCCTGGGTCAGAGTAAATAAGAGCCTGTTACTGCAGCAGAGCACTCAGGCATGTCGTCATTTGATTTTCCATATGGATCAACATCTATATTGCTGCGGGAAAATTAGGTTTAACTCATTTTCGGAACAAACATGCTTCTAATGCAGTTTTATATTTTCTTGACAGAAGGATTTGGGAAGCAGGGTTGTTGAAATCTGTCACCGTTCAAAAGTCTATGTATGAAAAAATGACTCTAAGCTCAGTTTGAGTCCCTGCAGAAAAGGGGAAATGTTCTTCAAACTGAACTTGATCACATTTATAATTTGTTTCTACCAAAAGCAAATAAACTATGGTGTTAGCACCCAGGATTCAGAGCTTGTTCACCTGGACGACATCAGCAGAGGCAGTGCAGATGGAATGGGAGTGTGTGTGACGCCTGCACACATTCACCTTTGACCCCAGTCTTTAGAGCTGCCACAGGGGTCAAGCTGATCACGCATTTCCCTGAATGACGCTGCTTTTTTCTGATAACAAACACAGCATAATAATCACTCTATCACTACATCCAGTCTGTGACACAGTTCTGTGGGATAAAGCATCACATCAAAAACTGAACACAATATGATCGCTTCAGGCTCCTGAAGTATAAACTCAACGCTTAGCTGTTTTACTAACCTAAGAGAACAGAGGAATCCATGGAAATGAAGACAACTTCAGTTTCAGACACGTTTCATGTCTTGGAAAATAGGAGCATGTTTAAATGAGAGTTTTATGCAGGAAGCAACACAATTCAACCCAAGTTAAGAAAGTAATTACATGAATTCTACAGACAAACTGTCCAGCCTGGCCTCACTGGAACCTGGATGAATTACACAACAATGTCTTGTGTTATTTTACACAGCAGCACTTTTTTCTATACATAAAATGTTTATCTCCTATATTTTTAGCTGCCAATAACTTAAAGTAGATGCTGTTTATCCCCCCCCCCCCATGTGAACATGTGCTGATATGTAAATAAGCACTGAGAAATCCATCCATCTTCTTATTGATCAGATGACCACAATGGTCTCGTCTACAACCACTGACCCACCTTGCAACTCATGGGTCTGCTGGATTCTATCTAAGCTGGTTACAGGTGAGAGGCAGGGTACACCCCGGATGAGACGCCACCTCATTGCGGGGCTACACGTAGGACAAAAACCATGCGTACTCACACACACCTATGGTGTGACCGTTTCATGTCTGCTGATGTGATCAAACGCTTTATGAATAAAAGTTGATTGATTGATAATTATTTCTTTCGTTACTCAGTGAACGTTTCCTGAGTTCTTGTCGTCTGTGCCTACAGGCAGATCATTTTGCAACTTGTCTTTGTGATATCAATGCTCTAATTCATGAATAATGATTGTAAAGTAGTACATTACAAACTATTGTCCAAATGTTATTGTATGTTTTCATACATCCTATCCTCAGACTGATGTTGGAATATTAAAAGCAATACCAATTTTATTTTGTCTTTCCATTTTTAATTTAATGTTTGGACAATAAAATGACACCAAAGAACTTATTTTGGGCTGAAACTCTGGAAAAAAAATATTAAGGCTTGATGCAAAAAGAGGGGGGCTTCACAATGTCACCGTTGCTCATTTTAACCAAACTGTATAATAGTGGTTTGGAGTGATTGTGTGTCTGTTTTACTGATAGTATATCTCTTCTCTTCACAGATGTACAGTGACAGAAGTGTATCTTGGTGACTGGGCCGGTTCTAACATGTGATGCTGTTCCAGTGGCGTCTGTGGATCATCCCCTAACTTTACCTGTTGGATTTCCAAATGCTATGGCTCTACTCTGTCATTTTGATGGAAGTGACCGTCTGAGGAGATTTTGTTTGACAGATGTTAACACTTTTATTCCAGATGGCCCATCCTGAATAATTATCAGGAGCATTTTTGCACCAGAAATAGTGGAGGCAGAAACCTTTTTCTGACCCCTGTGCTTAAAACCACAGCAGTGTGGACGACACAGCCCACTGGTAGTCAGCTGTAGTGGATGACATTTATGTGTCAATCAATCAATCAATAAATCAGTCATTCATGGACTTAGACAGTCTGTGTGCAAAGCAGAGAACCCCCTGGCCTGCATATTGTCCATCTATGGACAGAATTTATAAGTATCTTATGGCTGGTCTTATTTCTCTATTAGGGACATTGGTGTGACCTCTGACCTCCACGGTGCAGCAAATAAAAACTGTTAGCAGATTTATACTTTTTAAGGAAGACTTAAGGGGTCACAAAACATTTCTGGGTTCATCTTCTTAAGATGCGACCCTTTAGCCTTGATGAATCCATTCTGTTCATGGATTCAATACAAATAATTCACCTGCATCTTTCAAACAGTTCACATACAAAGTGCTTCAGTGTCACCAATAAAATAAAATAAAATTGGAGATGAAAAAAGGGCCAATGCACCACTTGACCATAATGCACTTAGCTGCATGTTTTTGGTGCTGGGGAGGCTGGAGAACCCACAGGGAGAAACATGCAAACGACCCACAGTAAAGCTCCAGCTCCTCAGGTGGATTTGAACCCAGGTGGGTGGTACTATTGCTGTGAGGTTAAAGTACCACCCACTACTATCAAATCACAAAACAAAGCCCAAACTGAGCAGACGGGTTAAACGGGAGAGCAGATCCAGCAGCTCGGAGCGCCAACTGAAAGCAGCATCGCCTTCTCTATGGAGGAACGGCTTAAGAGAAGAATCAGTGGATCAGGGGGGATTTCCTGGTTCAAACACCAGAGGCTGGTCTGAGATATTGGTGCAAGGACACACAGCACCGTATAGCGTAATAACATATAGAGTCATATATAGTCGAACCAGAATAAACTCTCAAAAAAAAGACAGTTTTTGTTATGTTATATTAACTGTAAATTACTACAGCCTGACCTGCCAGATGAGAGCAATAATAATTATATTATGACTTAAGTTTTCCTGTTCTTCCCATGTGTGGATCCCTCCATGTTCTCCAGCTTTCTTCCATCTCCAATAACTTGCAGCTTAAGGGAATTGATTACTTCAAATTGTGTGAGTGTTTGTTTGTCTTCGTAAATAAAAAAATACTCCTGTATTTATTATTTATATCATACACACAAATTGACAGGATGCATCAGAAAGTCTCATGTATGATGATGCCATGAAATAGAGACGACTGCATCAGACATCAACCATCTTTGTGGCGACACAACTGCTTATTTCCACGGCGATAACGTTTTCTGGCAGCATGCATGTCCAGCTGCTGCTGTAAGAAAATCATTTCCCCAGGGTGGGATTATTCAGTAAGTAAGTGACAATATTCAGGATGCAAAACTCTAGCAATTTAAAATATCAATTACAAATTCAAAAATATCAACATGAAGGTCTGCTGCCACGTGGTTTTAATACTTATACTCCCCAGTGGGAACAAGATGACCGACCAAAGGAACAGACGATCAATTGTTAAGAGGAGCGACAAGTCAGCAGCCAATAGGGAGGATAAAGCAGATGATTCAGGGAAGAAGATATTTCAAAGTTGAAAATCACCACAACCACAAGACGTTCCCTGAATGCAAAGTCGTAAATAAGCATGAGGCATGTGGACGGTGGGGATTAGCTATTGACAGATACTAAAAGCAGGCAGCATGGCGGCACAGTTGGGAGTGCTGCTTCCTCACAGCGAGAAGGTCCTGGGATCAAATCCAACTGAGGACCTGGAACTTTTCTCAGCGGAATCTGCATGTTGCTTATCCAACATCATGCAGAGGGATTGAAAAGGAACGAATGAAAAGACATTTGACCAAACATTGACCGCCACCACCACCAATGTGTGGCCTCCTGCTCAGGACAGAGGCTGGATGTTCGATCTCAATCTCCCTAAAGACTGATTACCACCAAATCATCTGATGTAATAAACCGTTTTTACATATTTACTTTAGCGTCTAGTCTCTCGGTTCTGTTGAAGTCAATAGTTAAGGAATTGGATACAACATGTGGTTGGTTAAATTCATTCTATGCCCCAAATCCACTTACAATAAGGAAGCATTTGCATTTTGCTCCTGACTTGAATAAAGACCCTCTCACATATCCTGCATGATGAGTAAAGAAAGGTTTCTTTTGTTTTATATTGTGCAAAATTAGTCTGTACTTGACCCCCCTGATAAATATAAAATGTGATCACATTTTTCATACTGATATTAACTTAATTGGATGACATTGGAGAAGGAAATTCAGCCCTACACCCATTTCTACGGCCCATTTGTCAAGAAGTGAATGGGGCTTTGAGGGTTAGCCAGTGCTGATGAATTATCGCTGTTAAGGTTCAAAACTGAAATGCTCTATCATTTCAAAGAAGGCTCCGACAGGTGATGGAGGTTGCATATTCTGCAGAGGAAAAAAGGGACATTTGGAAAAAGCAAATGAAAAGGCAGGGCAGCCCTTAGGTTGACCCTGGGGGGGGTCTGATGGAATGACCTTCACTAATGCAGCCGAGGCTGAACTGTCTGATCCAATCGGTGTCTTCGACAAAAACAAGAACTTGCGTTTTCCACTTTCTCTTTGTGAGTATTGTCTTTTCATTTGTGAGCCCAAGCCAAGAGCATTTAGCCTCATCTATGGTGGATCCCTCATGAAAGCAATATGTTTTTCCTTCAGCATGAAAATGAAAAGATTCAATATAGATCTGTTTATTCCATCCAATAAGTGCGGCTGTATCTTTGATCTTCCACTTGCACACATTTGCACACAGCTTTGCAAGATGCAATAAAAGGCAGAATGGACCTTTTTTTTTTTAAATTAAATTGCGTCCTTAAAATATTTGGTCAATGCACAAATGCACACCCAACTCAATTTGTCACATATCATTTAGTTCAGATCATATAAATGGGATCATTATTATTTGCTTTGAAAAGAACTAAATGCAAACTAAAGATTACCGTACTTACTGTACCTGATGAACATATATTGAGAATGTGTTGACAACATAATTTCTTTTATTGTTAGTCTAATCCCACACAGTTCTTTCTGTGACTATGCTTGATGTAAAAATATTTATGTTTTAATTTAGTGTTTTTTTCACTCTATGATGGACCAAGAATAAAAAAAAAGTTCTTCCTGCATCAGCAGATGGTGCTCGTCGCTGATACGAGCGGGTTTACATGTATGGGTGAATTTTTACGAGCATTTTGTTTGCTCTTAATTACAGTTTTCTCAAAGAAGTTCTTAATGAAGGTAAAGTGACACACATTTCATTTAAATATAGCCCCTGCATCCCCATCTAGGCGATTACCTAACTGAAAACTATCCTGGGCAATCACTGCAGAGATGGCAGTTTTTGTAATTTGTATTTGTAGCGCTTTCACCCGGGATACTGGTACTTAATGGAATGAGACTGAACAGAAAAAACATGAAATACTCCACTAAATTAGCAGGATCTTCTCAAAGCAACATTCAACCTGATTCAAGGTTAGGATTTCAGAGCAGTGTACTCTTATTAAAATGAACACCAATATAGAAATTACAACACCATCACACAGTACACTATACTATTAATGCAGAGGGACTAGGGCGCATTATTGAATTGAACTGCAGATGGCAGATTATTCAGATTAATGACATTCAAACAATATTCTGTCGGACAAGCTTTAGCTTTGAATATTTAGCTAGTCACTAATCAATTCATAAATGGATCTTTGTGTGTGATTCTATAATATTAGTGATTCTAGATAGGGTGCTGAATGTATCTCATATATCCTCACTTCTCTCGTTTCCCACCCCATGACAGCTCTATCCAATGCTGCAGTGCTGATACTGAGTAATTTAGATGCTGACAGCTATAAAAAAAAAAATTGTAAGGCAAGATTAAGATCTTTACAAAGCATCTGACAGCTAAAAAGGTTTTGAAGAAGAAAAAAAAGGGTCATAAGCCTCCAGTTTGTTGTTGAGTGGTCAAATCATACATAAAAGAAATAAAACAGAACGTGAAAAAACACTGACAATAGAAAAATTGATTTGTTCCATCTTACAAATACAACAGTATGTTTGATCCTCTGCACACACACACACACACACACACACACACACACACACACACACACACACACACACACACACACACACACAGAGATGGGAATTACATCAAAAACCAGACTGGAACACATGAGAATGACTGAGAATGACAGCCACCAAAGGGTTAACAACTAAGAACTAATTGTGTGTTAATTCAGATAGATGGATAGACAGATAGATAGACAGATAGACAGGTAGATAGTTGGTTGTGCTCCATGAATAGAGGTAAAGTATTTTCTAGTAGAATGCTGCTGACCCTGGTAGAATGGAAGGTCTTTAAGACAAAACTGGTTAAAACTATTTAACAAGTAAATGTAAATTCATCTTAACAGATTATCAGATGTTCCATAGTGAATACTTTTTGTTTTATGGTTAATTTATCAGTTTCTGTGCCACAGTTTGATAAGTCAATATTAACTAAAAGCTTCATTTAGGTGTACTGTAGGTTTTCTGATCAACTGGAGATCAATAAGGTCAACAGGTTTATGTTACATTTAAAAACTCAGATGGTTCACAAGAAAGCCTAATCACGTTGTTGTGGCTTTTCCTACTCAATATGATGTGCATGTTTTGTAGTTGGAGTGGTCAGTCTCCTGCCACCATGAGGCTACCTGCAGCTATTTTTTGTGATTTTGCACTCTTTTATAATAAACTTTCTGAATATCGATCCGCCTGTCTCCTGTAATCTGGGTCCACAACAGTCTCCCTCCAGGCTTGACATGGAGCCTTAACACTTTTTACCTTTTTTCTTTTTAAATTGACATCTCCTTAAAATATTTGGTCAATGCAAAAATGAATAGATAAAATAACCTTGTGTATCACTGAGAATTTTCAAAATTTGCTGGATATACCAGGTGCAGCATTTTAAAATGACACATTCATTTGTGACAGGGCAGCGAGCGCTCATATTACAGTAGTTGTTTAACCTGCCTGTGTTAATGATTTGCTAATGAAAAGTAACTAATTCAAAGTGAAACAGATCTTATGAATGAATATAAATTGGTGGGTGTTTGGACTTCATAGAAGACATTTGGCACCAGACTATTAGTGTATATAAAGTACCTGCACAGGTTAAACACATTCAAAGCTTTTAAAACGCGAGAGCCACGGACAATCCATCATTTTCCACTCAGCTTTCACATTTAATCAGAAAAGGAAACCAAGCATGAACTGAGGCTTGCCTGTTCAGCTGTTTTGATCACTGCAATAGTTCATTAACTAGTGTATTTCATCACTTTACACCGGCTTGCTTTTATAGACCCAAAATATAAAGTCTGATCATTTTTGATTGCTTTGCTTCATTTCCTCACATAGCATCCGCTGCTCCCCTATATTTTACTTTTTTTTTGCTGATTTATGTCCAGCAGAGAGAAATGAACTAATTTACCTCATCCCAGTCCAGGTTCATCCTATTAGATTCTTGCATCTTACAATCCAACTCCCTGTTGCATTTACTTAAACACATTTTGTATCTGTTAGGAGTATTTTGATTAGAAAATGTTATAATATTTTTTTTTATAACTGTGCACACACAGAAATGGAAGATGCAGTACCCTCTTGTGTTTTCTCTTATCTCTCCACTCTTTATTGACTCGTCCTATTCTGAGTTGTTATTTTGGAACCAAAATTTTCTCTCTCAAAGGGGTTTTATTAAAGCAAGGAGAGAAGTTTTTTTTTCTACTTCTCTGCACTAAAGCATAATTTAACAAAGTTCAGAGAAAACTTGAATTATTTAATATCTACGATAAACATGTCTACTGTTTCATGTGTAGAAAATGCCGAGATTACCTCCAATAGAATAGAATGTGGGTTCTTTCCCTCCCACCACATCAAAATAATGCAGCGTCTATGAACTACAAATGCTAATGTAGCCGCAAGAGGTCACAAGCCAGTGTCTTATTGTGCCAGTCC
Source organism: Antennarius maculatus (assembly GCA_013358685.1). Classification (NCBI taxonomy): domain Eukaryota; kingdom Metazoa; phylum Chordata; class Actinopteri; order Lophiiformes; family Antennariidae; genus Antennarius; species Antennarius maculatus. Next base: position 21,111,734 of record CM023617.1, on the reverse strand, counting down.
CAAGCCCGGATAAATACAGAGGGTAGCGTCAGGAAGGGCATCCGGCGTAAAACTTTTGCCAAATCAAAGATGCGAATCAAACCTATGACTTCCATACCGGATCGGTCGAGGCCCGGGTTAACAACGACCGCCATCGGCGCTGTTGACCTACAGGGCGCCGGTGGAAATTGGACGACTGTTGGTTGAAGAAAGAGAGGAGGAAAGTGTGTTCGCACGAAGAGAGAGAAGAGGAACGCCAAGAGTATAGGACTGAGAGTAGGGACGTTGAACGTTGGAACAATGACAGGAAAAGGTAGAGAGTTGGTCGACATGATGCAGAGGAGGAAGGTAGACATACTGTGTGTCCAGGAGACCAGGTGGAAAGGTAGCAAGGCTAGAAGTTTAGGAGCAGGGTTCAAGTTGTTCTATCATGGTGTAGATGGGAAGAGAAATGGAGTAGGAGTTATCTTGAAGGAGGAGTTTGTTAGGAATGTCCTGGAGGTAAAAAGAGTGTCAGATAGAGTGATGAGTCTGAAGCTAGAAATAGAAGGTGTGATTGTCAATGTTGTTAGTGGGTATGCTCCACAGGTAGGATGTGAGCTGGAGGAGAAGGAGAAATTCTGGTTGGACTTTGATGAAGTGATGCAGAGCATACCTAGAAGTGAGAGAGTTGTCATTGGAGCAGACTTCAATAGACATGTTGGTGCAGGAAACAGAGGTGATGAGGAAGTGATGGGCAGGTTTGGTATCCAGGAGAGGAACGCAGAAGGACAGATGGTAGTTGACTTTGCAAAAAGGATGGAAATGGCTGTAGTGAATACTTTCTTCCAGAAGAGGCAGGAACATAGGGTGACCTATAAGAGTGGAGGTAGGAGCACACAGGTAGACTACATCTTGTGTAGACGATGTAACCTGAAGGAGATCAGTGACTGTAAAGTAGTGGTAGGCGAGAGTGTAGCCAAACAGCATAGGATGGTGGTGTGTAGGATGACTCTGGTGGTGAGGAAGATGAAGAGGGCAAAGGCAGAGCAGAGGACGAAATGGTGGAAGCTAACAAAGGAAGGGTATTGCATGACCTTTAGGAAGGAGTTAAGACAGGCTCTGGGTGGTCAGGAGGTGCTTCCAGATGACTGGACAACTACAGCTAATGTGATCAGGGAGACAGGTAGGAGAGTATTTGGTGTGTCATCTGGAAGGAAAGTAGATAAGGAGACTTGGTGGTGGAATGAGGAGGTACAGGAGTGTATACAAAGAAAGAGGTTAGCTAAGAAGAAGTGGGACACTGAGAGGACTGAGGAGAGTAGACAGGAGTACAGGGAGATGCAGCGTAAGGTGAAGGTAGAGGTAGCAAAGGCCAAACAAGAAGCTTATGATGACTTGTATGCTCGGTTGGACAGTAAGGTGGGAGAGACTGATCTATACAGGCTGGCAAGACAGAGAGATAGAGATGGGAAGGACGTGCAGCAGGTTAGGGTGATTAAGGATAGGGATGGAAGTCTATTGACAGGTGCCAGCAGTGTGATGGGAAGATGGAAAGAGTACTTTGAAGAGTTGATGAACGTGGAAAATGAGAGAGAACAAAGACTAGAAGAGGTGACTGTTGTGGACCAGGATGTAGCAAAGATTAGCCAGGATGAAGTGAGGAGAGCACTGAAGAGGATGAAGAGTGGAAAGACAGTCGGTTCTGATGATATACCTGTAGAGGTTTGGAAGTGTCTAGGAGAGGTGGCAGTAGAGTTTCTGACTGGGTTGTTCAACAGGATCTTAGATAGTGAGAAG
>CM023617.1:21009976-21104976 GCA_013358685.1 Antennarius maculatus | reverse complement strand
GGTATTGGTGATATTATTATTATTTTCCTCATTGATGATATTTTAAGCAACCCGTCATCTATTGATCAAGAAGATAATTTTTTCAGATCAGGATTAACCAATCTGTACATTATTGATGTGGTTGTAATAATGACACTAATGTCCTTCGGAATTTAAACCAAAATAAATTTATGTGCTTCAACATCTCCGTTCCCATTTAATCTCTTCTCTTTGAGGGGCCCACCCTCTGTCTGTATCATTCAGATATCTGCTGCAGCATGAAAACATCTTTCAGACACAATATAATCCATATCAAATCCATATAATCCATCTTCAAGTAGGTAACTGGTTGCGTGCGGAGAATCGTCCTGTGATGATACACAGCTTATCCTTGAGAGGACAAAATATAGCAGAAAATGAATCGGGCAGGACCCCGTACAGGTTACTGAAGCAGTTTGTATCAGACAATGTATCATTAAATGTTAAACTATGGCTATATTGCCACATCCTAAAACAATAAAGGTTGGATTTTAAATCCTTTCTTTTCTGTCAGTATTAATAAAATAAACAAAAGTTCCAGTCTGGATTATTATTTATCAGTAACAATGTGGCTTTATAAGTTCTGAGTGAATTGAGAATCATATAGAAATCAATAATCTGCATGCCCATCTGTTTTTCATCACTTTCCTTCCCCCACCTGCTCCTGATGCAGTGACCACATGTCGTCAGCTGTCAGTCTGTACTTTAAAACTAAAGGAAACTCAAGAAACAAGATGCAGTCTGCAGTGCTTAAAATAATATACTTGGATTAAGAACATGATTTCCTTTACTCTTGTTATAATTGGACGACTACAAGCAGTAGCGATTCATTATGAGGGCAAAGGGCGAGTTTATGCAGGATTAGTCCTAACTACTATCTCCCCGAGAGTCGGCTCAGCTTTCACTCACAGCGTTGGCAGCAGTAAGACTTAATTTTGTTCCATCAACAGTTTCTTGGCATGTTATTGACATTAAAGTCACGGGGATTTTTATGAAGCGATGCCAAAGCTGTGTGTGGATGTGCTGCCGACATCTGAACCAGAATGGTACCCGAAGGAGAAAGCTGCCGTGGTGCAAAAGCGAAACCGTGCCATATGGTCGACGTGGTCGATGTAGAACCGTCTCAGACGAACTTGGAGAATCCACGGCCACAAAAGGACTCCTTTGACAGATTGTTCTGTTATATTAGGTTGGGAAATTGGAAAGCACTTGACTGAGTCCCTTGATCTCCACTGACTTTCATCAGAGCTTCTGGACTGCATTGGAAGATAAAATGATTATTTCTTAGTTTTTGTAGGCTTTAGAGATGAATTAGTTTTGGATTTGATAAAAAAATATATCCATCGTTTCTTTTAAAACTACAATTATCCAGAGTTGGATGAGCAGGTATATGATTAATGTGGATATGTCACACAATGTAAACTAGAGTGTAGAATATTAAATGACAGGAAACATAAATGTGTGAATTAGACCTTTGCATGTAACAATGATTGGTTCAAGCTGCTTTTATAATTACAATCTATAACCAATGCACTGCTTACAAATGTCCAGCATGTTTACCACGGGTAGTTGTTCACAGATGGATAATTTCACAAGTAAATTAAAGCTAAATTACAATGAAAAATAAAAACACTTGTACTTCATGAGGCAAAGCTTTTTAATTGGTTACTTTCGATCTAATCAAACTTTTGACCTGCTCTGAAAATGTAATCAGTAAGTTGCCTGACATGTTTTCTTTTTAATTTAAATTGGAAAAAATGACACTTTGTGTCAATTACCAATTATCAGTTTAATAAAGAAAAGTGGAGGGATGGTATTATTACAAGATGTAATTACTGTACATTCAGATGCACTCGTCTGTAACGCTATTAAAACAACTAGAAGTTGCACTCATGTCTCATTAAAAAAAGTTTTTATTGCCACAAACACGGATGCAAATTACCCCATACTTTCATTATCAATGTACGATTTCTTTTTCAGAATGTTAGTGGTACATTATACCACACATATCATTATGATATAAGAAATGATTAGTAAATACATAAATGTGCCACTGTTTTCTTCTTTCCTGGCTGCTTGTGGTCACCTGCCATTATATACATGACTAATGACGATAAATCATTCATGTTATATAGGCTGTGGCATCAAAACAGTAAATAGACTATTTTTGCAGTTCCTGTAGGTAATTAGTTCCAGGTTTAACTAAATACTATTAAATTAATCAGATTACATTGGTGGTATTCTCATCATGCAATGCAAAATTTACTCATTAGAATTCACACACCAAATAAAAATACATCTGTTTGTTTGTTTTCTGTTATGATTAAAATGGACAAAATTTCAAACTTCCTTACAACATATACTCAATAATTAAGCTGAAGTTTTATGGCTACAAGCAATGGATACTTGAGTCTGAACTGTTCCTTTACCTTGTCACTGATCATTGGAATACATAATAATGTTTATCAAATATTTTTGTTCAATTACTTCTTCAGACTGCCGTCCCTGCTCCTCAGATAAGAGTGTGACTGTAATTACAATTACAATTGTTTTTTTCCATCAATGGTGGACAAACTCATGGAGGCAAGTTTGATCAGACATTCTAAAATAAAAACAGTCAGAATCAGGATGGATGATTTTGGATACAACATCAGCTGAGACCGGATCTTGTTCTCATTTGTGGGGTAAAGACATTAGCGGTTCTTTTCATACTTAATCATTGTTTACGTCACATATATAATTATGCACAGGCAAAGCATGCATGTCTTTTGGTTGAAAAAATGTTGTTTTTTTTCATAATTTAGAGGGATTGGGGATTTTTTTTTTTTACATGGCTGGATCAGATTAAAAGGATTTTAGTTATTCTAAATGAGAAAATGTTTGACTTACGAACTCAGTCACGGAACGAATTAAACTCTTGAGGTATTTATTTTGTCAAATCAAAATAAAGAAATTCAGGGTTTCAATGCAGCGGATGACTCAATATAATTATTAAATTCTGTGATCAGTGTGAACAATAAATTGAAATAGTTTCCAAACTTTAAGTCTGTCATTACAAAGGAATGCAGTCTTCAGTTATTATTGTAAAGTTATTAATGAACACACACCCACCTGCTCGTCCCCAAGGACACACAAAGCAAATCCATCCACAAAACTATGATAAGATAAACTAAAGCATCAACATGTAAAACTCAATCCCATTGTAGTGGCCTCTTTAATGTTACATAATGAACTATGGGAAAAAGAAATGATTAAAATGAATACAATGACCTATTGGATATGAAGACGAACACCAAACCTTAATTAACAACAGCTCCAGTATTGTTAAGTGTTCGACTTACATTTTCAGTAATTAATTGATAGCAGCTTTAAAGAAAAAATCTTGAACTTTCTGTTACTTACTATAGTATTGAATTAAAATGCACTGCTATACCTCTTGCCTGTAGAGTTACAACATAGGTTTTCTTGGTTCTGTGAGTAAATTATTGCATATTTAATTAAAACTCTTTATACACGCATGCATTAATTAATCAGAGCTCATGTGCATTAGTATTTTAATTTACTGTTTTATTTCGTCCTCACACATGGTGTTAGTCTGTACCCTTTACATTATTAACACCATGTTTGAGAATAACACTATCCACAAGTACACTTAGCACCATGACACCCTAGGTCTAAAAATCAATGATTAACTTGTAGTCACCATTGGCAAAGTCTTGAAGTCATTATGGGTTGGTGGGGGCCACGGAATCTGAATGGTCCATGTTCCGTGCTGCCGTTGCCGAGGCAGCTTTGAAGTTTTAGAGTTTCATATTCTAGATAGAGAATAGAATTAATTCCAAAGGGGGGAAAATATTCCATTGTAGCAGTGGGGTGGTGTATTCATTATAGTGTGAGCAAGCAATTTAAAGTCACTATAGAAATCTTATCTGTCTAGTTTTCTTCATTCTTGCCATCTTTTTAAAAATTATTTCAAAAGAGTCAAAAATGAGAGAAAAATTTCAGAAAAAAAGGAATATGAAATTGTGCTGACCCTGAAAGCCTGACAGAAAAATAAAATCCAAAAGAACAACCTGTGTTCACATTTTCTGTTATTATTTAGTGTTGCTATCTGCACACCAGGAAACCACCAGATCCACAAAATCTCCTTGAATAGAATCATTTCATCAGAAGGTGTCATTACCTCAAAACCTTGTACTGTAGATGTGTCACGTGTTTTAAGCAGCACTGTTAGAATTTATAACTGAACTAACTGCCTCAAAATCTAATTTCTTTCTTTAATATCTCTAGATGTGTGTTTTTTATGTTGTTTTGCAGGTTAAATTATTATGAGGTTCTGCACACTGTTTTCCCTCTCCATCTCATTATTTCCACGTGGTGAGATTCCTCAATATATATTATGGGAGCAACAATCAGTAATGTTAAACACCATTCCATACATTCATGTTGAGAAAAAAACGGGGAACAACAAGGCGGTTCGGGGTTCGAGTCCCGCTCTGTGTGGAGTTTGCATGTTCTCCCCGTGTCTGCGTGGGTTCTCTCCGGCTTCCTCCCCCCTCCAGAAACATGAACTTCAGGCGAATTGGCCGGTTTTAAATTGTCCCTAGATGTGAGTCTGTGTGTGTTTGTTTGTCTCCATGAGGCTCCGGGCTGCACTGGCGTTGCGCCCGGAGTGTCCCCTGCCTCGGATGGAATCGGCTCCAGCAATCCACGATGCATGACAGCGGATGGTGGGTATTGAAAATAAATGAATGAATTCATTTAATACAAACAGTTTGTTGCAAATTTGATAAAGCTGAAAAAAAAACCCACCACTGCGTGAGGATCCGCACATGAAATTTAGATTAAATAACTCCTGATTTCTTTTGTATTTCTGTTGCTGACTTTGACAGTCTGAGCAGTTAAATTCTCTTAGAAAAGGGAGTGTTTTCATGAATTCTGCACATTTCACCTTGACCTCTTTATAAAGTCATGAAAACGGGAAACTTTACCCGACTGCAGCTGTGCCCGTTCTCCTCCCTTCCTAGTTGGTGTTAGCATCTGGTGTATTTGACATTCCAAGCTTTTCCAGCATTTATTCCATTATATTCTTTTTTTATATATATTTATTTTGCTTTTCTGGAGTTTACCTGTTCAGGGTATTTTTGCCTCCCCCTGTTCGCCTGTCATTTTTGTTTGACTGTGTGTTACGTCTGTGATTTGGATCCTGACCTGCCCCACCATCCTGTTCGGTTTGTGTTCATTACTTTTATCTTGTAGAAAAAATAAAATATTGAGCTACAACAACTGTGTCTCGTCTGTATCTGAAGTCCAATTCCTTTTGTTCCCCATTTCTCTGCATGAACCGGGGTGACCAGGAGGTGAGAACATAGAAGGATGGAAACTGAAATTTGTAAGAGGAGAACAACATCATTCTGCTGTTGCTGTGATTCTGGCTGTGATGTGAAGTAAATGTCATGTTCTTTGCTTTTATCTTAGATATGAATCTCAGATATGAGTCCAAACCACCACAGTCTACGCTGGAATCTGATGACTTTATCTTTAGAGGGAAGTCATACTGGATGATAGTGATGGACCCCTGTGAAGTTTCCAAGACAACCAGTTCAAAGATGAATATAGAATATAGAATACAATAGAATATAATTGGTCTTGGTGTTTGGGGTGGGGGGGGGGTGGGGGGGGTTGCCATGTCAAGTGCAAATTAGGTATTTGAAATTGTCAGACACTGAGGAGGGTTAAGCTGATCATCGTGCTGACAGCGATGAGTTATCGCGGCTGTCAATCTTCACCTCCAGCAAGGTTGAAAATGTAGTCTTTTATTAGATTGACTTCCTTTCCTCTAGCGCCACGACTGAACAGAACGCATGAAAGAGAGATGAGACGGAGGACTACGCAACAAACAGCTGGTTAGACACGCGTCTCCCTCCTGATTGGTAGATAATTGTTCAAAAACTCATGTAGAGACTGCTGTGATTATTAATAAATCTATTATTTCATTCTGACACTGCAGGCTTAGGGCTAGGTCATTAAACTGTTTTGGTCTGTGGACACACAAGAGCTTCACCCCCGCGGTCACGAGAACCAGAATAGTGTTTTACTGCCAGAGAAAAATACTGGAAGGAAACACATGTTATTATTTTCCATTCATTAATGAATCAGTGAAGACCTTTATATGTATGTGATGGACTGAGTTCTAATAAACACACAGTCTTCCACTCAGCTTGTCAATGCGGTCTGACGCCTCTTCTTTACTGTATGACTTTTTTTTTTTTTTACTTTTTTTTTTCTGGAAGTTTGCTGAAGCGATTACAGTCGTCGCACCGACGCACTTGTACTGCAGCCCCATCTGGACTGAAACTATATAATGATGTGGCTTATTAAATCTTTCACCCAGAAGATGCATTTCTCATACCGTGTCCCCCCAACATAACATTAAAAATTAAGAGAACTATTAACAGTGCTGTGAAGGGGGAGTAGTTTCAAACCAAACACAGATAATCCACATTCCATCCCCATTGGACGCCTCCGTGATGCAGTGGACAATCATTTTACCTATTAATCAATAATTCAGTTAGTTCCGTAGTTACACTGTAATAACTGACAAGAGAAAAGCAAAGTTGCTTTATTGTAGTTTACCTTCCTTCTGTAACCAACACAAACAAATATATATATATTTAAAGAAATTTGACATGTCTATTGTTTTATCTAGGAGATTTAACCCAGTCATTACCAAACTGCCTACATGCTAATGTACAAAGGGGTAATAACATTTACCTCCAGGAGTCTACTCCACCCTGAAGACCTCTTATTACGCCTCAGGAGCGCTCTGTAATAACATCCTCTAGAATAACTCAGACAAAATGTATACATAAAAAAGCATAAAACAAATTCACAAGTAATTCAAACGTTCAAGGACTTCACATGTTACAAATTCAAAAAGTAGCTAGTTGTGGAAGCTAATAATGTGTACATTTATGTACAAACTGTGTTCAGGAACTATCAGTGTTTATGGGAACTGATAATTGTTTCACTAAGACAAATCATGTCAGCAGAGCCCTGTAGTTGTGTGTGTCCCCTCAAAATTTGTAACAGAGAAACATACAGTAGCTCAGATGCTACTCAATTTTAATTATTTTTTTTTCTCAACTCAATGGAATGTCTAAAGACTGCCAGGGGTCTACTAAATATCACCCACATCTGGGAAGAAGCAGGCTCTTACGTATTATGGACTGCTTTTAGCACAAAACGAGGCACCATTTGCAAAAAAGTGAATCTGGGCTATAAGAATAAAAATAAACTTGAAACCATTCCTTTATTTATTCGTCTACCGCTTTTTCCGCTTATGGCTGGTTCATAGCTCTACAGCAAAGTTGACAAGACAAGTAATGACAGAAAAAGCAATTTATAGCTTCAGTTTGACGGACATGGCCTCAGCCTTATCCATATTGTAGAGTTATTCTACCGATGTTGCAGCTTCGGTGTCGGGTCATAGATTCTAACAATGTTGAGAATTTCCCCTTAAATTCAGCCGCTGTCTAAACCCACGGAACGTTTAACATCATATAAGCCATGGAGGAAAAGACTGTTTTAAATCTTCAGTGTGCGTTGAGGATATGCCTGATTCTCCGTAACCTGAGTAAAAACTAAGGGTAAAAAAAAGGACATAAGACACAAAAACCCTAGTGTTTAGACCCCCAATCACTCACAGGTGGGGAGTGGAGTCTACCATGATGCCGGTCCATTTAAGTGCATTGAGTTTACACAGCATGACTGTTCCCCCTGAGGGGAATGTGGTTTGGGGCCGGAGGTCCGTAATGCACTGAGGAGTAGAGTTCTGCAGCAAATCCCTATCTGTTCAAAGTCTTGTGAGAAAGCAGCAGGTGGGATACTAATTACCCAAGAATTGCATCATTCATAAAGAAATATTAATGACATTACCAGCAGCGTTCCTCCTGCAGGAGAAACGTATCCATCATCTATGTCATTTGCATACAAGGAATAGCAACGGAACATCATTCATTAATTATATAAGCTGACACACACACCAACAAAAAATAAATAATGCTCTCATAGACAGTCCAGGGTCATACAGTGAAATAAATGCTAAATACCCCTCCTGTTTGTGAAATAACGGTGGTTTCTGAAAGCATGTGGGCAGCTGGGCTCACATTAGTGTTAACAGTAAAGACCAGAAACCTTTCTCACCACCGTCGCTTCAAACACGACCAGAGTTCACTGCCCAAACACCAAACCTGCATCATCAGCTCAATGAATCCAAACCTGCTGGCCTGCAGGAAATTATCTCTCATTCATCAGAGAGTTGACTAATTAGTTGGCAGGTCAGGGATTTCTTCAACTGAGGAGTCAACAACAAGCGCTCCGTTTGTCTCCTGGAGCGTCCTCACAGAGGAGGTCAGACCCACATCAAAGTAGAGACCCGGGACCCCACCCGGAGTGAAAACACTTTGACTCTTGACTGTGTCTTATTGAATATTAACATACTACAAATAGAGCTCATATTTAGTTTTCATCCTTTATTCATCCCATCATCATTTATTTTGCTTATGTAATTATTTATTTGGTCTGTTTTGCATAACGGAATATTCAGTGTGCATATTCATGGTGTGCAGCGAGGGTATTCCCTGGCGTGTGAAGGTTCCTGTGGTGGTCGGAGGGGCAGTAGATTGGCTGCCACGTTTCCATCAGTCTGCCCCAGGGCAGCTGGTTCTACACATAGTTTATCCTCACCAAGAATCACCAAGTGCTTTAAGCGTGTAAAATAAAGCGTTATTTAAATCTGATCCATTATCATCTCACTTCTAATTGTCATTGAAACATGCCTTTATAGTAGCTTCTGTGCTCAAGAACTATTATTATCATTACTAATATTATTAACATTATTATTATTATCATTATTATTATCATCATCATTATTATTATATTTTATATTAATGTTATTTTTTACCATGGTCTACTGGGCTGTTTGATTTTTTTTTTTTTTCATTCAAATTTTGCATTTCTGGACAGAACACCATGCAAATGTGGAACACATGCCAATAAAGCAGCGACAGGATTATGTACAGATTAAGATGGGAGTGGATCTATCTACGTGCTTTCCATTCTTTAAACTTAAATATAAAATACATCTGGATATTATTTGATTAAAATCAGACTGTTTTGTCTTTTTGAAAGAATATCCCTCTCGTTCATGCGGCACATAGTTAATCATAAATTTCAGTTTACTTCATGAAAAAATGAAAAAAAAATGAAATAAGCAAAGTTGAAAGTGAAATAAGAAAATGCATGTGTGCCAAAAAAGCTCAAAGTTCATAGTCACAGGACTGGATATGAGGAGACGAAGAGTCAAGGAAGAAGAATAAGTTTTTTTTTCTCTGGTCAAGAGGCCCTTTGAGTCAGAGGGAGTGGCATTTAACAGAATCAAAACTGATAATTATTTTAAATCATTTTTCAAGACACAGACTTTTCCCCCATGACTATTGACTGCTCTGTTTTGGTTGCTCTAAATAAAGAAAGGTTCATTATCTTCCCTGTGAAATCCACGGGGATATATCGATGGAAGTCGTGTCGCGCTGGCGAGTGAGCAACGCCGTCTCCTCACTGGGCATAAATACAGTATCGATTAGCCATTCTAAACACTTTTCTCTGTCATTTTTCTACCCCGCTCACGATGAAGAGTTAGTGGAAAGTAATCACTCTGAAACCTGCAGGCTGGAGCATCAACCATTAGAGATGTGCCAGTATGGAAGCCAATAAATCATGGTCACACACACCAGATCACCTGTCACCATGAAGGATTCAGTAATTAGGGCGTGGAAATATTTTCTTTGTTTCTTGTTGTTCCAAATATCAGGTCAGGCAGTCTGAGGAGGTGTTCTGTGTCCTTCTCCTCCTGACATTTGATGAACGTGAGCGGATCTGTCTGTCATAGATCCAAGATCTGCATCCTTTGTTTGATATTTGGATGTGGAGTTACACAAATATCTGGTTAGGATTTCCACAGAGGGCTGCAGCTTCCTGTGCGAGTCTGTAAAGATGCATCTGTGTCGACACGGAGAACCAACAGGGAGATGAGGGCTTCTAGCATTTACCAAAAATATGTTCTACACCAAACATGCTTAGAAAAAGTTGACCAAAAATAGTTATTGAGAAACAATTGATTATTCGAGATATTTGAACTCAAACCAAACCTTAAATACCTATAATCATAAAGCAGGAGTCAAGCCCATGGATGCTGATGCCGAGCTTCAACTGAGCTTTAGTTTCTTTAGTTCTTTGCAAAATAGTCTTTAAATGAAAAGAAAGTCTTTTATTTTGATTGAAATTGTCAGTTACACTAAAATTTTCATTTTTAGAAGCTGTATTCTGAACTCCATGAATCTGAACTGACTTGGACGTCAGCTGTGACTCGATTGTCGCGAGACCACAGCAGGTGGTCTGTGTGTGGAGACATGAAACCAAAGGTGAGCGCACATTTTATCCGGACTTTCTTACTTGATTGAGACCAAAGTTCAAATCAAACCAGTCTTTGGTAATTTCAGTCCAGATTAAAATCAGCATGGTTCACTTTGTTTACAGAGTGAAAGCATTTTTGGATGGTTTGGATCAATTGAACTAAGTTAGGCAGCTACCATTGTCATTAAACAGCAGAAGAAAGAAGGGGATAAAGTTAGAAAGAGGTGTTGGTCACACATGGGGAGTTTAAGAGAAGACGTGTGATGAAATCAAAACTCGCCTGAAAAATATCTGAACATTTTTTCACTTATTTTCCGCAAAGACAAGCCAGAGAAAATGTGAAAGAATAAGAAAGCAATGACAGACACCGCTGGTCCGGTCTGTAAAGGTGTGCCTTACTCTCAGTACACCTGCAGCACTCAGAAATGAGGAGTCCAATTTCACTTTTAATAATAACCTGAAAAGCATTTTGGACAATGCATCTGAAGTACATGAAGACCAGCCTGAGCAGCTGTTGATGACAGGATGTAGGTAGGTTAGGAAAACTTCTTTTGTGTGCTTTGAACATCACAAAAACAGTGTTTGTTGAGTCTTTCTGGTGTCAGACGACTGTATTTTTGTCTTTTTAAGTTCTAAAGAAGTTCAGTTCATCCTCTTCGCCACCAATCAGCTAGTTTGTTTTCCTACAACTGAACCTTTTGTATCGAACCAAAAGTAATGAGGCAATTCATTTGTCTCAGTGTTTCAGATTGTGTCATTAAATTACGTGCTTCAAGATGTTCACACATTTTTTTCACTTGTGGTTTCTCAATAGTTAAAAAGTCAGGGTGGATTGATTCATTCATATGACATTACATTAATAATGTTTATAATAAAACTGATTCCAAAGGATTATTTGTAATTCTTTTAATTAAAAATAGTTATCAATGATGCATTTAGGGGTTGGGAAATTCCTTCACACTATTAAAGTTATTATACACTTGGATACGGCTTCTCCTCCTCTCATCCTCCTCCAGCTCATGTTCTCTGTTGCACACACATAATCTTCATGTCTTCATGTCAGCTGCTGTCCTGGTCAGGCAGGAGATGAGAAAAGCCGCTTTAAAAAATCCCCCTGTGTGAGATACACAGGTGTGTCCTGCGTCCCTGCTGTTCAAATCTCCACGAGCTGAGATAGTCTCAGCCCACTGGTATAGAAATGATTAAGAAATATAGAAGTAATTACCTTTCAGTAATGAGTGCGCTCTAGGTGAGTCGACTTTGGAAAGATCTTTGGGGTAAAATGTTAACGGTTTGGTCATATAAAAATGACTTTATCCACACAGATGATGTGATGAATTGCTTGCTGCATCCTCAGATTAACCATTAAAGAAAAACAGAGGAGCTGAAAATGTCCTAAATGCACCTACCCTAACCTCTAAACCATTTGAATATATTCCCATGATGTTTCAAGAAGCCCTATGAGTTTGCAGCACCAGTCAGTAGTTAATGGTGGTTAACATGAGATGACTGCATTCAAAGAGCCTGGAAGTCAAGGGAGGCTTTGTCCATTTCAGCCTCTTTTAAAGCAGAACCCTATGAGAATAGATGAGAAACTGGAGACAATCCCTTGCCATTCTAAGCAGTTTTCAATGCTCATGTAAGTGGAACATCTCAGCGGCGCGTCTGTTCTCCACTCTGCCATCTTCAGATAAGATAGAGGCCAAACCCTGAGACAGATGAATAAAATATTTATGTGAACATAAACACCTACGTGAATATGCTGTCACAGTGTTCACACCCCATCAAACTCAGATCAGCATGCAAGAGGTAAGTTATTTTATAAAAACAGTTAAAGAGATGATTGTAATGTTTAAAAGAAAAGTTACCATCATTATTCTCACAAAGAAAGTAATGGATGACCTTGTTGTGTAATTATAACAGCAGGTACCTCCAGAGAATCCAAAAGGCTCACAGCTATTTTGGGGATTGAGACAAATTACAGGATACATTTTGTTATTTGTGTGATATTATCAAGATAATTATTTCTAAAATGTACAAACAAACACATAATCCTGAAGGGGAATCTTTCATTTACATCTTTAGAACCAATTTTGCAAAATTAACACAGCAAAGTTTTACATATATCTGTAATTATCATAACTTCAGTAAGAGGCTCCAACACACATTAGCTTCATTATTCACGTGTGTGTGTCTTCTTATCTATCCAGCAGTGCATGAATAAAAAAAATAAAAAATTATATATATATATATATATATATATATAAACATATATATATAAATCACCCCACTTCATCTGCTGTGGGGGTGCTGGAGACAGTCCCCTTGTATTTGTACCTGCGGTCATCGATTCCCTGCCTCATTCCATTTCACAAATGAAAGAGTGTTATCCTTTAACTAATTCAAAATACATGCAGTTTGCCAAGTACTTAGGATTAGAGGAGTGTTCCTCTGAGAACTGACATTTTCGAAGAGGAACATTCGTTTCTAATCTAATATTTTTTGTGCAGTGTAACTCAGAAATATCTATCTTGAAGTAGTTTCCTTTGTGCACCTCAAAGTGTAAAAAAAAATGCAAATTTAAGAACAGATTTTCTTTAAACATTATTTTCTTAATCAGATTTCAATATTGAAGAAGGGTCTAATCTTCTGTAATATTGAAAGTCAGCGATATCTTCCTCCTGTTGACTGCTTTATTTGATGTTTTCTGCCAAAACCTGAGACAGAAATCATTGAAGGGTGGGAAATTTAATTCATGCAACTATTGCTTCATATCACTTGGAGCACCGACTAATATTTTATATTGCGTCCTTATCGCAAAGTAGTAATTGTCCAAACATTATTATTCCTACATAATGAGAAACCCTCATTGCATCATAAACTCTGTTTTGAGAGCTTAAATTAACTGTAGGACAGTTTGTTGATGTCACTGATCACCAATAATTTTAAGTGAAATTATAACTTGTACTCAAATTTACAAAAGTTTAAAATCTCTCGTTGAGAAGGCATAGCTCTAAGCATGTCGTGTTCTATCCACATGTGCAACTATTTAATGTGGTTTATCTGAGCCCAGGTAGAAACATCCACAGCAGTGCAGCTGGAGCAGAACAGAGGAGACACTTTTTATTACTTCCACTTGTGGATTTAGTCCCTTTACGAATTACTTTTTTGCTTCAATCTTTTTTTTTTCTTAACTAAAGTGAAACTTCATTGAGCGGTCCAGCGGATGAAAACAAGGGTTAGAATCAGTAGAGCATCAATAGTTTTCATCTGAAAAAGATGAAACCTACACATGGAATGCAAAGTTCAAAGTCTGTGAAGTGAATGCTTTTCCTCCATTACTGGTTTTCTCTATTATCAGAGCCCAGGCCATAGATTCCATTTGCATCTTTTAATGAAATAATTCACACCCACATGTCCTTCACTCTTTGATATCGGTAGCAGAACTACAGTAATTAGATAGTCAACTAAGGTGGGTCAAGGTCAGCTACAGAATGGCAACCATGGAAGGAATGATATTTAATCAAAGAAATAGTTCCAACAAAAGCATATTAATCCACTGCATGGATGTTAGAGTCCTCCTCAAACTTCATCTGTGATGTTTGGATACAAAGAGAAGTGGGAGTACAAATGTCACCTGGAATGTTAGGAGAATTTGTTGTTAAATTATGTGCCCATACTTCCCAGGTGCATTAGCATCAAGTCTCAGTGCACCCCTGTTTGATGGTGACACTGGTTTGTGATGGAGGGGGCTTTTGCCTTCTGTCTTCCCTGTGTTTCGTCCATTTCCCCACGGAACAGATGAAGGGGTAGCTCACCCTTAAAACATGCGATTGAGCCAGTAAGAAGGGGATGATAGCTCGTCATTCTTCATGACAGTTTAATGGACTAAACTGCAACATCGATACTCAAGTTCACAAAGATTAAGAAGAAGGAACTACTAAAATGTTTGAAAATTGCTACTTTAGTTTCTCATTTCTACCAGATTTGGTTACTTTGAGGGTGAAACAGAAAGTTTGTATCCAAACACACAGAAGCTGCCAGTGCTGAACAAACCTTGAAGAATCAAAAGAGAATGACCAGAAATACGTGTTTACAGTCCTATTGACAATAAGTTTTATATTATAGCTTCCAGATTGTATCACAGTTTACATCTTGTCACTGTGTGGTTTTAAACAGAACAAAGCACTGCTCAGATTTCACTAACTTTAATAATATTAATAACAATAATAATAATAATAATAATTGTAATGATAATAACAATAATAATGATCATAATAACGATAATAATAATAGTTTTTACTTGAGTACAGTAGCTAATTTAAAGACATGTTTCATTGACAACTAGAAGTGAGATAATGGGTCAGATATGATGCTTTATTCTCGATGCTTAATAACGTCATTCATTCGCTCCTCATTCATACTTAGTGATGGTAAACTGATGGTAAACTGATGGTAAACTGATGGTAAACTCCATGTGTACCACAGCTGACCTGGGGCAAAGTGACAAAAACGTGCAGCCAATCCTCACTAACGGCCTCCCCAACCGCCACCAGAAGATTCTCACACTTTCACACGCTGGTGACTCAGGTGTGTGGTCGTCGAGTCCCTGTGTTGCCCTAGAACACACAGGGACTGGGGGGAGCGGGATTCGAACTGCCAATCCTTCGATCATTGGGCGACCTGCTCCACCACCTGAGCCACTTTACATTAAACAACGGAATCACAAACCTGATATTTTGAAATGCTGAGCGTGCGAACACAAACACTCTTTGCTTGTCTAACATTATTGTTCCGTCACAATTGAAAGAAAAGGTCAGTTTTGCTTCAGTGTTCACAGATAATTCAAATGATAGTCATTCTACGTTATTGAACTTCAATAAAATACATAATCAGACGTGTGTGTGTCACGCATTTGTTTGAGAAGGTGATAATGTGTTTGTATTTTGATGATGGAGACGACTCTGAAAGGGCAGAGAGGAGAGTAGATCTCTCTGCAGAAATTGCCCGTCTGCAGCTCTGCTGCATTTGCTGGTTTGCTTCTTCTCACTGCCTGACTGGGAACACCAGCATTTGTAAAAGATGCGTCATGCTTTATTGTGGTTATTAGTAAATAGCTTCACAACCTTACAATACTGAATTGTACAGCCGAAAGGTTGACAGTTCATCACAGCGTCAATATGTAGAGAAAACGCAACAGAAATTCATTTGAAATCAGTGACAAACCTTGGTACCCGAGTGAGGGAACAATCGAGAGCAGAACAGGATGGAGAGAAGCTAGCAAGCACAGCTGATTTTTGTTTGTTACAGGTATTAACATGAAAGTAATGAAAACATAAGGATGGATGGATCAGTGTATGTATGTATGTATGTATGTATGTATGTATGTATGTATGTATGTATGTATGTATGGATGGATGGATGGAGACAGACAAACAGCAACATCCCAACAGTGAGATGTCAGACTTGATTCTGAGACCAACATTCAAACCGTTTGACAAGTCACTTCAATCTGGACCAGAAACATTCATGGACAGACAGATTTTAACGAGAACTATTTTCATTTCACTCAACATTCCTGAGGAAAACTCTTGTCACTATAGTAATTCTAAAATTTTCTGTTCATCTCTCCTGAATTCAGCAGGATATCTGAGTGAGGCATTTATCCCAGATGTGGGACTGAATTGGCAAAAAAAAAAAAAAAAAAAATCAATTTAAAATAAAAGAAGCACAATTACATGATGCAAAAAAAACCAGCAGTGGTTTAAAATCGTTACCTCTAGCGTGTTTGACTCCATCTGGATGGCAGCTCCTCAACATGGAATTTTGCAATTTGAACTTAATCTTTTATCAACTTTTTTTCTTCAATAAGCCCATGTGAATATTGTCATGCAGTAAATGTGTCTGCTGCTTCAGATCCTTTCAGAACATAGCTGCATATTTGTCCTGTGCGTTATGTCTGCCTGGTCAAATTGTTAAATATTGAGTTTTGAATTGAAAAATATTGACTGAAATTTCAAATCACAAATTATGCTTAAACATAAATTTTAAATGTGTACATTATTTTCAAGCATTATAATGCCTCACAAGTCATCTTTGTTTTGTGTGCAACAGCTACCAAAGGCATTGTGTGCTGTTGCTTTATGGTATGTATGTTTAAATACATGTCAAATCTTATTTTTACAGATTCCCAATTTTTTTTTAGCTCAATTCAAGATTCAATTTTCACTTCCATCATGACAAATGTGCTTTCCTCTGTATCTGTTTATTATTTTTCTTGGCCAGTATTTTAAATACTGGCCAATAAACAGCGGTCAGCCGGTTATGAAGTAAATTACTTTATTAGGTTTGGTAAATAATTGTAAAATTGGATTAAAGTTTAATTGAAATTAGCAACTGCAGGGCTCTGTTGCAGGTATGTGCTCCGGTGAGTGAAGCTTTAGTTCTGACTATTTGAATGTAATTACACTCTGATGCTGTTGTGAGCTGTACGTTGTTATAGTGCAATATATTATTATTTTTCTGTACTTTTTTTGTATATTAAACTTTTAAAAGATGATTGTATATATATATATATATATATATATATATATATATATATACAATTTTGTTTTATTAGTTACAATTTACACACATTAGAGCTGTTCTGTGCAAACGTCTCTTTCACTATGCTCTCTGAAAGCAAAAAAAAAAAGTGAAATTTTTCATTGTGCTTATTCTTTTCATTCATTCATTTTCTGACTGCTTTGTACTCATGCTGTTCTCCATAATTATAATGGATTTTTGGGCCAGTCAGAATCACAGTGTCAAGTGAGCTGTGTGATCAGAGAGACGTCTAAAGATTTGAGGCAGGCAGACATTCATTTACTTTTCAAGATCATTACTGTCATTTAAACCGTAATGGTGAATTGACTTTTACTTATATAGGGCTTTTCTAGTCAGAACGACTGCTCAACGTACAATTCAGTAGCATTCACCCTTTCATACCAACATTCCTTCTCTTTTGGACTGGTAACCAGTCACACCATCACTCACCCACCAGTGAACAGCCATCAGGAGCAATTTGGGGTTCAGCATCTTTCCCCAAGAAGACTTCGGCTTGCAGGGCTGGTGACTGAACCACTGATCAACAGACAACCGCTAAGCACTACGCCACAGTCACACGATCACGTTTTCATTCTAAACGTGTGAAAATCATTTCTTTCTAATCTCAAATATCTTTGTGTCACATAATAAAAAAATAAAATGTTTCATCAGACGTAGCTGGGAGAGACTCTCTGACTCTTTACGTGGCTTGTGTGCTTTTGAGAAATTTCTACAGCCTTTATGTTCATTATTATATAGTAATTGCCTTGAAGCACACTATGGAATTACAAAAAACCCAGCAGAATTATTTTCCCTGTGGTTCAGACCAATAGAGCACCCTTGATAATCAGCTGATTGTTTCCTGCTTCTTTTCTGTGGTGAACTCTGCAGATGGGATGAGTTTAGAACGTCTCAGTTCAATATATTCTACCTTTTATCCTCCATGTCTTTCTCTTGTTATCAGTTGCTGTTCATTGTGTGGATCAACCTCCACCCCCACCACCCAGCTCTCTCCCTCCATCCATCTCCATCTCCAGCGCCTTCCTCTCCCATCAGATTAGCCCCTGGCTGGTCGCTTTTGCCTCCGTCTAATTGCCCTGTGGTGGTTGATTGACACGTGAATTGCTGCAATGTGAGAGCTGCCCAAATATTAATTGTGTGTCAGTGCAGCTGCATCACACGTTCACTTTCATCAGCAAGAAAATCGGTGCGAGACTTGACTTCACATCCTCCTGTCGATTATAAGCAGCCTCTCTGCTCATAAGAGATTGAAAAAAAAAAACAAAGAAATGACTTTCAAAAGGAGTATTTTTGATATTGCTGTCATTTTTTAAAATATTTTGCTTCCAGCTGAGATAAATTGAAGCGGTAAAAGGTGCATGTTGTTCTGCCAGATTTTGTTACATCAGCTAAATTCATACAAAATACGTTCCCCCTCCTCCGATAGGTGTTAGCGGCCGCAGCTGAGTGCTTGAAGGACTGCTACTGGTGCATAAAGTTAATACCCCCCAAGCAACCACTGGGCAGCAATATATTATAAACAAATAGTCAGGGTGGAGGGATCCTTCTGAGGCCTTAATCTGGCCTTACAGAACATGTATCATAGATAATTCAGGAAGAGCATGGAGGGATGTCGGCCGTAGGTCAGCACAGATTTTGCTTGAGGGAGCAATCTGGCTTCCAAAACAGCTTAGTGGCTCAACACACACACACACACACACACACACACACACACACACACACACACACACACACACACACACACACACACATACATTAGACTTTGACTTCCCAACACTGTAGTTGCTGCCTTGGTGCTCACTACTGAGAAGGGGAGGATGCAATATTGGTTGTGTTTGTACAAGTAGACTCAGGTGGGTGTTGCTTTTGCCCCATCCTTAGGGAGGGACCCCCCCCCCCTCTCCACTGCAGTAAATAAAGGGCTTTCTTTACGGACCCATCTCAGAGCAATTACTCTGAACAGCTCTGAACGAAAAGACTTTTAATTGTGGAGACTACGTAAATCAAAAAAGAAAAAAACATACAGATGCATCTATCAGCACTCAGCAGGTGTGTGTTCGCTTTATTAATGCTGTTTTCAGTCAGAAAATGTATTTTAAAGGGGAAGGGGGGAGCTATAGCTTTCAAAGTCAGAGGTTGCCGTTTGTCCGGGAATTCAGCAAGCCTCTGAATCTCTGGGCTGAGCGAGGCAAAGATGACAGTCGGGAAGTTAATCCTCTGAAATAATTTGGTCGGCTAGGCTCTGAACTTATGCATTATCTTCCCCTGCATACGGCTGATGATTTAAAGTTCTCAGCCCCCGTCTGACAGGTAAATACAAGCCTGAACCGGCTCTTAATAGCCAAACGTTACGGACTGGCTCTACGTTTGGGCCTCCAGTCTGCAGGCGGTGTGAGGGACCTTTATTTGGTTGATAAGGGAGACAAAAGGCCGAGCCAGCAAAGCCACAGAGCTGAAACACACTTGCAGACTGGTTTCCAGGCAGTGAGTGATGGTGGATTGCATTCCTCACTGGTTCCTCATCGGCACACACGCCACAACAGATATCTTCATTTAATGTGTTCCCTCAAGCGTGCCGGCGCCACAAAACACCTGCATGGCACCAGAGATGATTCGTTTATTCAGTCAAACACATAAATAAGCATGTCACAAAACAAATAAGGAGGACTTAATTCCCCTAAGAAATGAGACTCTACACTAAACATGAGAGATTTCTCCAGCGCCGCTTCATAATCTGTGATCTCTGTGATCTGAATATAATGTGATGCATTGCAAACTGTGTGTGCGCCTGCATGTATATACAGCATATACTGTAGGTGTGTATCAATAAACAGCACATATACATGACATACCCATCACCATTTTTTCTTATAACGCTGCTGAAAACATGAAACACATAATTTTAGTATCTGGTCATTTCATGTTTCATTTCATTCCCGTCAGGTTCTTAAATGTTTTAATGCATTCTTAATCGACAAACATCTTTCTTTATCTTTTTTTTTATCAACTATGCATATAAAAAATTGTTATAGACAAGACAAAGAAACAAAGTTGGATTCTCTTTCTCTTGAATAGTTTGCTGCAGTACAAATAAAAAGTCCTTGAATCCTTGAATTTCTCAATAGAACAACACGCAGCCGAACGAATCCTCGCCCTCCATCATCTAAACACTGAGAGAATTTTATACAGACTGCACAATGTGCTTTTCTCTAAGCTGTGAAACTGGACATGTCTTATCACAGCAGTAAAACTGAGCTGCACCAGTACTGAAGTAAAAACACTGGCGCATTGTCAGGACGGCAGAAAGGCTACCCGGCAACACAAATCCTCTTTAGTCGTTACCACAGTAACAGTCAGTCGTGTCACCTGCAGGTCTTTGATGACTCGGCCATTTTGGGGTCAGTGACCAGGTATTCTTGATTGTTACTTTAATTCTTGGAATTGCACTGATTGCACTAATAGTGGTGATGATGATGATGGTGATTAAGAAAAAATGGTTGAAAATGTTTCCCAACATCCACTTGATGCCACAATGTTAAGGCTGCTATTTGCATGCTTAAAACACACTATGCTGAAGACTATCTCTTTATATATACACACACTTGGGATGAATAAGGTATCTTTGACTTGATTTGATTTGCAGATTGTCAGATGAAGTCGTTTTTAAATGAACTTTGTTGGAAATGTTACAATAAACTAACTTTAACCAATCGGTAACAAAGAGGTTGTTCAGCTGACCTTTTCCCTAACATACAATATTTTGGAAACAGCTGAAATCCTCGACAACTCAGACAACTGAGCAGCATTTGGTTAAATAGCAGAAGACGAGACAATTATTGATCAACTTGTCTTCAAGAAAATGAATGAAGGAACTTGGATAATTCTCCAATACTGATTTAACACTGATAAGAACCCAACCAACCCAACAGAACACGTATGGAAATCCTGAAAACTAGCTGTAAACACAATCCCAACATGTTTGGGTTAACATGGCTGGAATCTGATATTCAGTCCTGGGCGGCGTCCACCTGCTGACAGGTATTCACTGTCGAGCCACGCTGGTCTATTTACCTGGTGCTGAGCTGCAGATTTGTCTCAGGGTTCATCACTATGAGTGACAGAATTCACACATGTAGACTGATGGGAAAATGTTTCTGCATATATTAATACCACCAGGTTGCCCCATCTCAATCTAGGTACCTATGAACATAAAGGATTCTGGGTAATAGCTTCCTGACAGATGCAACTTCCTATCACACATCACACACCTGGAATGTCTCAGCTCTATGGGGCGATTTTAAAAGACATATCTTGCATTCATACTTTCCTGTTGTCAAATACTGTCTTTCCTACATTGCAGCTTATGGCATTTCAGAGTGTGACATAAATACATCAAAATGTTTGTTCAGATTCCACTGTTTACTTACATGTGAGTTTTATAATGTATATACTCAACCTGCTTTTCAACAGCAATCATTTACCGGATCACACAGACGCTTCACTGCAAGGCAAGATGTTCAGGGAACATGCAGGAAGCATGTTTCTGTTATTGAACCAGTGACCTTCCATTAATCGGAAAACCTGCTGTCTATTCTGTTTGAAAGCTTTTATGTATGTATGCAATGTATTTATAATGTATGGTGTATTTACGTATATGTCTATTGGGTCTTCTGTGCTGACATAATGTTTTTGGTCTACAAATAAAAATCACTAGCAGCTTCTTTCTCATATAAAAAAATTAGAATAAATATATATTCACTGTACATCACAATCAAACATTTTCTCTAATTCTTGTCTTTGCCTTATAGATAATCTTTAAATTATGCACTGCTAGCAGAATTCTAATTTGACATTTTTTGTGTTTGGCTTCAGCTCCAGTCTCAAACTCATTTCAATATCCTTTATTCATTTCATAGACATAGTATCTCTACCACACCTCAGGCACTAAGGGACCTGGAGTGGAAATGGAGTCCTTCAGATGACCCTTCAAATGAAGCACTTTTAGATGCAGACTAAAAACTGGTACAAGAAAAATACCTAGAATGTACTGCGAATAGAGGCAGTATAAATAATTATGCATAAGAATATCTGGTTAATGCAGCCATAGATTAATGATTGTTATTTTCTTCCATTCTTTTCTTCTATCCTGTAAATGAGGTCTGAATCGCCGCTAGTTAATAATGTTAGCAGCATCAGGCTTCAATACATTCTCCTGAGCAAACCAGGAATCTGATCTGAATTCCAGCAGATAATTAAAACTGCTTCCAAACTGGGTCTGGTTTTTATAACTGGGACATGAATTCATCAGTAATTCCAGGTAATTCATAAAAAAATAAAATAAATAACATAATTTATCGACTGAAGATATGATGAGTGATGTCCTAATTTATAGATTTCAACCCCTACCTGTTGGCCCTCTGAAGAGGCAAGTCAATACGGAAGGGGTCGATCACGAAAGCCAAGGTAATAAAAGAAAAGAATTAGAACTTTCCACTATGCCTGTGAAGGCAGCCAGATACTGTCATCTTTAGTCCACTACATCCCCAGCCCAGCCGGTGAAAGTGCTTTAAATAACAGAAAATTCCAGCTGATCGCTGATGCATTGGTGGCAGCACGAAGAATTCAAATAGAAAGTAAACAGCTTTTCTCTGTTGGCTGTCAGGACTTCTTCTGGCTAGGAAACTCTTCATTGATCCCCCAGGATATGATTGAGTTGAGGTTGACAACTTTGGCATCTGCTGACACGTGCATACTCTAGCAGTGTATCATTACAATGGTTGTAACTGCAGAAAAAAAAAATAGGGCTGAAAGATCATCGCTATTTAGGCTCCCCAGACATCATCGCGGTGTGTATCAGGACACAGTTTTGTTCCTGGATCCGACGCCACCTCGTGCCATCTGCTTGGCAGCTGCTGAGCTTTTCTTCTTCTCCTCCTCCTTCACCCAAAAATAAAGCAAAGCAGACTGAGAGCGAGAAAAAGAGCGGCTCAGCTCACCCATTGATGGTCACACACAAACCTCAACTTTAAGTGGAGTTTGTTCTGCCGTGTGTGTGTTTAGGTCCAGATTTTGGTTTTCACCATCATGTATTTCGAATCATTAGCTGATGTTTGGAAGCATCTCATTAAAACACCTCTACAGTATTTTTTTTTTGTAGTGTAATTTTTAATTACTGACATATCCAGTTCGTAAGTGATCGTTTTTTACACTCTCAGAGTGTAAATGAATGTTGAATTTTACATTAACGAATATGAATATGGTCATCCAGGTGTCTTCATTAGCTGCTGCCGGCTCTGAATTTATACACGCAGATCGGAAATGGGGATTTTAACACAGACTTTAATTAATTTTGTTAAACGTCATTTTAGTGTGCAAGGTTACACGAATTAAAAACACATCTATGTAAAACCAATAACAAAATATAATCAGGAAATGAAAGGTAACTTCAGATTTCAAACTTATTTGATGCATCTCCAACATCAATGAGAAAGTTTTTAGATTTCAAAGAGTCAAGATGTGACCTGACATAATAAAAAGTAATATTTAATGTATTTAAATGTAACTAACCCTACTGACTACATTTACATTCAGTGGTCAGTGAGACAGTACAGTGTGTCCAGAGCATCACTCCCCCCGTAAGTTCGACCCCCGTGAGCCGTAGAAGCAAAAGAAGAGATTCTGAAAATGAATGAATCGAATGAATGAATGAATGAATGGCTATACATGTGGTATATACTATACATACATATAATGAAAATGTCCAGCTGTTATTTATGTAGTTATGCATGTATTTATTAGTCTATTTATTTATTATAACCTTGAACATGGATGCATTGTTGTCAAAATGCATTCTTCAGTTCTGATCGGTGCTTAAAGAGATCTCTAGTCATTATGTCACCTACATTATGTCATTTTCCTTATGTCACCTACATTTTGCCACCTTCATTATGCCACCTTCATTATGTCACCTACTGTACATGATGCCACCTTCATTATGCCACCTACATTATGCCACCTTCATTATGTCACCTTCATTATGCCACCTTCATTATGCCACCTTCATTATGCCACCTTCATTATGTCACCTAATTATGCCACCTTCATTTTGTCACCTACATTATGCCACCTTCATTATGCCACCTTCGTTATGCCACCTTCATTCTGTCACCTTCATTATGCCACCTACATTTTGTCACCTACATTATGTCAATTATGCCACCTTCATTATGTCACTTTCATTATGTCACCTACATTATGCCACCTTCATTATGCCACCTACATTATGCCACCTAATTATGCCACCTTCATTATGCCACCTTCATTATGTCACCTACATTATGCCACCTTCATTTTGTCACCTACATTATGCCACCTTCATTATGCCACCTTCATTATGCCACCTACATTATGTCACCTTCATTATGCCACCTACATTATGCCACCTTCATTATGTCACTTTCATTATGTCACCTACATTATGCCACCTTCATTATGCCACCTACATTATGCCACCTACATTATGCCACCTAATTATGCCACCTTCATTATGCCACCTTCATTATGTCACCTACATTATGCCACCTTCATTTTGTCACCTACATTATGTCACCTACATTATGCCACCTACATTGTCACCTACATTATGTCACCTACATTATGTCACCTACATTATGCCACCTACATTGTCACCTACATTATGTCACCTTCATTATGCCACCTACATTATGCCACCTACATTGTCACCTACATTATGTCACCTACATTATGCCACCTACATTGTCACCTACATTATGTCACCTACTTTATGTCACTTTCCTTATGTCACCTACATTTTGCCACCTTCATTATGCCACCTTCATTATGCCACCTACTGTACATGATGCCACCTTCATTATGCCACCTACATTATGCCACCTTCATTATGTCACCTTCATTATGCCACCTTCATTATGCCACCTTCATTATGCCACCTTCATTATGTCACCCAATTATGCCACCTTCATTTTGTCACCTACATTATGCCACCTTCGTTATGCCACCTTCGTTATGCCACCTTCATTCTGTCACCTTCATTATGCCACCTACATTTTGTCACCTACATTATGCCACCTTCATTATGCCACCTACATTATGTCACCTACATTATGCCACCTACATTATGCCACCTTCATTTTGTCACCTACATTATGTCATCTTCATTATGTCACCTACATTATGCCACCTTCATTATGCCACCTACATTTTGTCACCTACATTATGCCACCTACATTATGTCACCTACATTATGTCATCTTCATTATGTCACCTACATTATGCCACCTTCATTATGCCACCTACATTATGTCACCTACATTTTGTCACCTACATTATGTCATCTTCATTATGTCACCTACATTATGCCACCTTCATTATGCCACCTTCATTATGCCACCTTCATTATGCCACCTTCATTATGCCACCTACATTATGCCACCTTCATTATGTCACCTACATTATGCCACCTTCATTATGCCACCTACATTATGCCACCTACATTATGCCACCTACATTATGCCACCTACATTATGCCACCTTCATTTTGCCACCTTCATTTTGCCACCTACATTACGCCACCTACATTACGCCACCTACATTACGCCACCTACATTACGCCACCTACATTATGTCACCTACATTACGCCACCTACATTACGCCACCTACATTACGCCACCCACATTACGCCACCCACATTACGCCACCTACATTACGCCACCCACATTACGCCACCTACATTATGTCACCTACATTACGTCACCTACATTATGTCTCGTTCATTATGTCACCTACACATGCAATAGACAGTTTCTTGTCTATTCTTTGTCTTGTCCGTCTGCTGTCTCTGGAAGGAAATCAAGATCACCAGATTTCACCAGAAACAACACAAACTTTACAGATATTAATTTATTCATTTCTTCACTGGGGATTCACTTCCCATTTGAGTGTTTTCCAATAATGAAAGCCAACATCCAGCTCAGTGACTATGGGATCTAACTTTGGGAAACTAACTGGGTCTGGTGCAGATTAATATCCAGACTCAAGGTTCAGCTTTTCTTAACTTTAGTTCCAGTAACAGATTTTACCACAGACTCTTAAGCCCACTGCATTATTATTTGACGCTATTAAGCCCTATCAATTAACAAAGTAAATATAGACAAGTTAGATATAATAACACACACCTCGATTAGACAACTGGACTCTGTACATGTGGATGAGCCTGAAAATGTTAGTTAAAAAACACGAGTGTGTAACGACATTGCTGTCTTTACAGACTCACTTTAGGATTTACTTTTAAGTAGTCTTTTTCTCAATGGAAGAATTGATTATTTATTGTTGTATGGTGTTCTTCTGTGTAGTTGTCTTGTCTTTGTGCCTTTATGGTCTTGAAATGACATTTTTTTTCCAGTCAGGTTTGTATCCTCTTCTAATGCTGCATCTCAATACAAACAAAAGACGCCGCAGCCTCGAGTGTCGAGAAAAGGGCGATAAAGCAAAACAAATTTTCCCTGAAACGTGACGGCTTCGGTGCACCAACACTGGGTGTATGCTGTGACAATCTGCAGCTGTTGTACTGTAGGTAATAGAAAAAAAACCATTCATGAAATTATGAATACCTTGCGTGGGTTCAATTTGCGGAGAAAGACTTGTGTGTTTGTCTCCATCAATGCAAAAAATAAATAAAAGCCCTTTCTGTTTCCTCTCAGAGCTGTGTTTGTACAAACCCGTCCTGTTTTCTCCTTGTCTGGCTTTGCTTCTACTTTGCTGCATGTTTGTCATCATGATTTGCCCCCTGTTGCAGCACAGGAAGCATTTTCAATTAACCATCCGGGGGGGGGAGAGTTCATCAAGCACTTCACCTGAGAGCACAAGCAGTTCCTGGAGGTACGATAAATCGACAGCAGACTAAAGCAGTCGATAAGACCCAGAAAATAACGATCATCCAGGATCCCAATCCAGAGAACCTTTTGGGTCCACCCCCTCCCCCAAAGAAAATGACTATTTTTAGCTGTTTCCCCCCACAGTGGAAGCAAAATGCTAATCTTCATCCAGCATCTCTTTGAAG
This sequence comes from Antennarius maculatus, assembly GCA_013358685.1. NCBI lineage: Eukaryota > Metazoa > Chordata > Actinopteri > Lophiiformes > Antennariidae > Antennarius > Antennarius maculatus. Next base: position 21,077,779 of record CM023617.1, on the reverse strand, counting down.
TGTAACAGGATACTTGAGGTGGATAATTTGTGGTCATACAGCCTTGGTCTAAATCATGTTTGCTGAAGAGCCCATTCTGTGATGATGTGGGGGGGGGGGGTAAATATATTGGAGTGTGGAGTGGTAAGTACTATGTCACCCCGATGAACGCATGACAGTTTGCCGAGGATAATGATCAGGTATGAACGCTTTTCAAATCTCTCAGATCTGAGGAGATGGGGGTGTGTGGGGTAGGGGGGGTTAGAGATGTGTCTCTCCCTGCTAGGTGCAAAAATTAGATGTCGTCATTTGATGTCCGCAGCTTGTTAATGACATGCTTGGCCTTTTTGCTGCTTTGCAACACAGCATTCAGCACAGCCATTGATATGGTAATGCATTATATGTTCATGCTCACACACATATTTTCATTTCAAAAAGGGGGGGCAACAACTGCATGGAGAGGAGCACAATATTTGGAAAATAGGTCACTGCTGCTAAATGTTGATAGCGCTACTTTGCCCCCCAGTGGCACACAGGCTCAGTGCACACAAGGAGCGTTTCATTTTCATAACCTTCAGGCTGTGGACTTTCTTCCACAGAGAAGCAGGAAGATACGGGCTGCATGTGTGCTCCTTTAAACTGTATGGGTTTAGCTTTCTACAGGCACATCTCTGACATGTTAAATAAAAAATCACCCTGCATTTGTATTTGACTAGAGTTTGAAGCAGATATTTTTTTTGCAATCACACATCTTGGATGTTTTTTTTTTTTTGCTCCAGTGAGTCATTTCCAAAACGGATGACTCATATGTTAAATTCACTCGGCATCACATCTCAGGAGCTGCTCTTCAACCTATTTTGGTTTTTATGGAGCAAAATCAAAAAGGTGTTTTGTATGACATTGAGCATATTCTAATCCCATGATGGTATTCACCTGACGGCAGGATTTTTCTCATATTTTTATGAAATCTTATTGGGAAATGCAGTCTTGGGTGTTTAAACTGAGCCTGGCTGACAGGAACACACTCAAAACACACATTTGGAGACACCAACTAATGCTTATCTGTGTTAATGCGACTCACACAATCATCTATATTCCTGTTCCACTCCTAATAACGTCTTAGTTATGAGGCACATGTAGCAAACTGACCTCAGAGACGTGCAGGACAGATTTATTTCATGAATATGTGAATGCAAAATCGTCGGAGGAATGTTTCCGTTTTCAAATGTGCAGCAATTTCATGTGGAATGCAGCATCTAAGCTCTGATATGTAGTGAAGAACAACTTTGCCTTGGTGCTGATATGGAGGCTCAGCTGATTTGACTGTATCTGTACCCTATTGTACCGACTGTCACGCTGATCGTCTTTGTGATCTACAAAGGCGGCGAGGAAGAGGAAAAGGAGAACATTTTGCAAGCCCACACATACTCAGGAACACACACGTGCACAATGTGTTTATCTCATTGCTTTCTCATAGACCAAACATGTCAGAGCTGAGACTCATTGTTGCATCAGGGGACACACACAGCCCGAGGCTACAGCACCAGGCTTTACAGTGTTAGAGCAGCGACATCTGTACCCTGCTCAGCTGGGGTGGGGCCATTGATACAGGCAGGGGTGGGCTTTGACTTCTTCCATGTATTCAGAGGAGCGTGCATTTCTATGTGCATTGTGTTCTGGGTGCTCTGAGGTAATAGGGATTGTCATTTATATTTTGAAATTATATAATTTATGTTGTAGCACAAAACAGGACATAGTTTACTTGATGAAAAAATCCTTGGGCTTGTAAAATCACCCAACCTGTCCAGTATTCAGTGTTCATGCCAGTGCAGTCAGTTAGGAAAACCATACGTGGATATTTCTAAATAACAATTCAGAGAACAATAATAATAATAATATTATTATCAATAGTACACTTTCAATTTGGCATATTGGAACAAATGAGATGCGATTTTGTCAAAAAAAAAAAAACCTTATCAGTTCAAATTCAGAAAGAAAATGAGAGCATTTGGAATGAAAGATGAAATATGCTGAAACCTATTTGGAATAACTGGAATGGTTTTGCCATTTGGGATGACAGATCAATACATAGAATATAATCAAAATTGAATTATTTATATTTACACAAATTTATTACTTGTTCACGCAAGTTTGTTTGGGATTTCTGAGCTAAATACAGGTAGTCCCACACAAAAAGGTTGTTCGTAAGCTGAATTGTTCTTAAGTCATTATTTATTAAATTTCAATCTGTAATCACCATTTGAGGTAATTTAAATATCATTACTATTCTAAATACTAAAGTACTATTCAACACCTAATGAAAATAAAAATACTGTAATACTGTAACTATAAACCACTTTTCAACCTTGTTTCTTTCACATGACCCTTTAACAGTCAGTCTCCTCCTCCTAAATGTATTCAAAGATGGCTCAAATCCTACTGATGTTTAACACACACACACTGTGTGTGTGTGTGTGTGTATAAGTGGTTATTAAGACACAGAGAGATAAATGAGACTTGTTGTCAGTGGAACACTAACGTTGGGCAGATGCACCTCCAGCTGTGTTCTGTCAGGGATGAATGGGAGGCAGACTCGCAGCTCCTGGCCCATCAGTTGCTCTCTAAACCTCATTTCACACAAGTCCCTCATCAGGAATGGGAGAGTAATTATAATGGTGCGTCTTTTAACCAGTGCATGAATCTCCCAGCTGGGTCTTCGGTGTGTGTGACCTTTCCTGACCTCTGCCAGTAGCTCTTGTACCAGCAGTGGTGCCCACGGTGGAGCCCCCACTTCAGACCAGGTGGCTTCTAGCAGTCTCATGTTTTGCCATTAGCTGCAAAGTACAACTCTGGGACGAATAACACTTGAGCCTCCATTTAAGTCACAGCAGTAAGCATCCATCACACCGAGCGTCTGTCAGCACATCGCGATCACATTGTCTTTTCAATATTGCAGTAATTAAACTAATGTCGCTCTTGTCTGTTTTCATAAGAGTATTACATCTAATCTATAAAAGCCAGATATAAATAGAAAAAAGCAAACAAACAGTAAATGCAGCGACGCTGCCAACATGACTGAGCACCTCTTTAGAAGCTGGGGGAGGAATCTGGGACATCCTGATCAGAATATTTCACAGCTGGAAAAGTCCTGTTCAGGTTTGACAGTCTGGGAGGTTTGAGTAGATGGATGTCATTACGACGCAATTACCCCACCCTGTTGGAATGGATTAGGGTGTTTCAATAGCATAAATATCCCTCCACCTTTGTCATTCCTTCTGGTTGTCTAAATCATAAGCGGCGACTATATAATCTTGTTTTGCTGAATGGCTGCAGCACTACAAACAAATGGAGGATTAGCAATCCCTGTTGGAGATTTTATTCCCTGGAGAGGACCGATAGCGGCTGGCACCTGGGCGACGGTTTGATTTCTGAACGGTAAATATTGATGTTGTCCTGGCTGGAAGAACGGCGGTCTGTCTGGACAATATTTCATATTGAGATAATAGCATTTGGGCCCGCTTGAGTAAATGGAGGTGGATACTGCAGGTGACAGCGTGAGGTGACCTTATCAAACTGTGATAAACTGGAAATGGGAAACTGAAATCAAAATACCATCACCGAGAGGGAGGCTGGATCCATCTGCTGTTCTTTTCGGGGGGGGGGGGGGCAGTAAAACAAGAGTAAAAATGAATTGCCTTGTTTCTGAGAAGATTGTGTGACACAGTCTTCACCGATTCACCCCGTGAGAGTGTGTGTGTGTGTGTGTGTGTGTGTGTGTGTGTGTGTGTGTGTGTGTGTCTCTCATACCGGCTCAGATTCTCACTGAAGTTGATCGTCAGGTTTTGTTCATCGAGCGGCGTGTCACGCCCTCTGAGCTCTGGTGTTGTTTCAGGAAATGGGGGGCGGGGTGGGGGGGGGGCATTAGTATTCAGAAAGCAGCGAGCAGCAATTTGGACCTAATTAGGTCTTAATGGTTGCTGATCACTCATATACACAAACATGCAAAGGCAAGTGGTTGTGCACACAAACACACACACACACACACACACACACACACACACACACACACACACACACACACACACACACACACACACACGGGTGCAAAAGGTTTATGTTGCTGTCTAGGACCCACAGCATGAGAATAAAACCACTCAGTCCAGGTCTGTGGGAAATAACTCAGAATAAAGAAGAATCTCTGCAAAAGTGAATGAAGTGAAAATTAGTGAGATAAATGCAACAGTGATGTGACACACACACACACACACACACACACACACACACACACACACACACACACACACACACACACACACACACACACACACACACACACACACACACCATATAATATGGATAGCAGTCTTATACTGAGTGATGAATAAAAAGAAAAGAATCTGACTTGAACAGGAAGTTAAAGGAATGTAAATCTTTGTTCTTGTAAACTGAGTAAAGATTCTGTGACAGACGTCTAAAATTTCAAGGATCGCATGTCATAAAGCAGCTGCAGATATGTGAAGTACATCCCTGAGAAATAAATGTTGACTGATGGAGATTTATGTCATTCTCTGTTGTTTCATACGGAACAGGTTCAGATGTCTCAATAAAGAATATAAAAAGTTGCTGCTTTTCCTAAAGGAACCCTCAGGATGGAATGATGATTTTATTACTTGAAGGAACATTTCATGTAAAAAAAACCAAACATTCACCTGAACTATTAGTTTCTCTTCATCATACATTTCAAACTGAGGCCTCTGACGATCTACAATGCTCCATCCCAGCAGATGTCAGTGTTACTCAAGCTTTTTAAAGAGGCTGTAGGTGCAGCCCAACAAAAATAGGGTTTCTCTTTTGTCCCAGCTGTCAGAAACATTTCACAAATCAAAACACCCTGCAATGTGTGACATTCAAAATAAAAGTCATGGAGTTAAGTAGGCACACACACACACTTACATACTACCTAGTACTCTAAGAAGAAGGAACAAGCAGCTCTCCTCCAACATAAGAGCCAATAAGATGCTGAAGATCCCTCTAAAAAGCAGGATAAACCAATTATAGGAGATTTGACCAGTAATTTCAGAGAATGTTTGTTTGCTTGTTTGTGCTTGTCTTTCTTTTTTCATGCAATCATAATAAAAGGCTTCCCTTAATCTGCACAGTCAATTCATGAAGGGATTCTAATTACAGACAAGATAAATCAGAAAAGTAAGCACTTAAATCAGATGCACAGCTCAAGGATGGAAGGTAATGTTGTGTTGAATAAGACTGGTAACAGATGTGCTTATGGTTTTCAGTTAAAACATAAATGCAGCTGAATACAGTTGGAATAAAGAGACAAGATGACCATAAGCATCTCCTTTTCAGTCACTTTTCCCTGAGAGACCACAGCTCTACCCACTGAACTGAGAGAAGGATATTATTTTATTTTCATTCATTGAATTCTGAATCGGATTAAAAATTAGCAGAAAGTAATCCCCAATCGTATTTTCTTGGATCACCTTCTGCTCCTCTCAGTCCTGTCAGGCTGGTCTGTCGGGTCAATGAGTTAAACAATTCAGATATCCCAAAACCTACTGATTACTGCTACCAGTACTACTAGCAGGAATGTCTCTAAAAGTGGTTAGAAAACAGAACAAAAACATAAAATGGGCTCAAAATGGGTACAAACCAACAAACCATCTGATCTGATCATCCTCTGGATCCAGAATGTTTTTATGAACTTCTTCACTACGGATAGGGTCAATATCAAGATCAAGACGACCACATTTATTAACAATGCCAACAATACTTGTACAAAGATTACTCTCTGAAGTGCATACAGTATAAGGAGCACAAATCCAATCCACATCTGAATAATATTCTGGATCTATTGGAACAGAAGGATGAATGATGACACTGACAGGACTGACAGAGAATAATATGTTATGGTGAGTATGCAATCTGTGTGTAGTATTTAAAATCAGTGCTAAGCTCAAAGAAAATGTTTATTTGTATTTATTTGAGGATGCAGAGAGGTTCATGTCAGTCAAGTGAAGCATCTCATATCACTGGCCTGCAGCAGCAAACCAGGTAACAGTTTCTACTCAAATAAATGACAGTTTTAGCTTAAATAGTGCAAAAACAGGCATCTGCAAACTATCCTGAAGAGACACCGGGGGAACGGAACGACTTCCAAACTGTGTTGTACAGAAATAAATCAACAGATGATGTAACAACAGAAATGGATTCCGATGGGGTTACGTTTTATGGTCCAGAGTGGGGCGGGGCGGGGGGGGGGTATTACAGACAGATGTCGGTTTTTACCGCTAAACCACTTCTAAATGATAGAGAGCGGATGAAGGAAGTGAGAGGGAGAATTATTTTATAAAGATATAAACGTCACACTGAACTAGAATGTGTTCCACACGAATAGAGACCCATAACAAGAAGAAGACCAGTGGAGCTCAAGCATCAAAGGTTTTACAACCTCCTCAGTTCAAATGTTAAGAGAAGAAGAGGGAGCAGAATCAGAGATGATACAACCACCAGCGCTAGCCTAAGTCCCCTTGAAATGCTGTAGGGTACGGTTTATAACACACCTGGACTCAGGCGGTTTATAACACACCTGGACTCAGGCGGTTTATAACACACCTGGACTCAGGCGGTTTATAACACACCTGGACTCAGGCGGTTTATAACACACCTGGACTCAGGCGGTTTATAACACACCTGGACTCAGGCGGTTTATAACACACCTGGACTCAGGCGGTTTATAACACACCTGGACTCAGGCCATCAGCTGGACGCCTGTGGCAGGGCAGAGGAATGCAACCTCAGCAGGTTTCGTCTGTGTAGAAACGGCCTTCAAGCTCAAACATTCCCCGTGTGTGTGTGTGTGTGTGTGTGTGTGTGTGTGTGTGTGTGTGTAGAACTCAAGTCCTGGAGGGATGTGAGGATATTAGAACAAATAAAAATATAGAGCCTGTTTTGATGGATTCCAGTGTCCTGGCAGCAGCGAGTGTTACTGTGTGTGTGTGTGTGTGTGTGTGTGTGTGTGTGTGTGATGGAGAGCACAACTACATCTATCACGTCAGACCCTTCAACATTTTCTCTGTAGAAGGTTTGATGAATTGTTGGTGACGGTCCAGTCCAGCCTTTCTTCATCCAAAACACACCAGAACAAATCTTCAGACCCTAAAAGGTCAAAGTGTTGTGTTCCAGACTTATCTCTAAAAACACATGGATTCTTTCATCTGGTTGTCATCAAGTTCTCTGACTTTGTTCACACACACACACACACACACACACACACACACACACACACACACACACACACACACACACACACACACACAAAAACTGGTGTTTTATTGAACTTCTTCAGTTTCCCAGCCTTTAGAAACGGATCATTTTGACTTTCATTTTAACCCCCGAGAAACCAATCCCTTCATTTATTACCTGTTTGACAAAGTGACCAAGAAGTTTTAGGAATAAATTGTCTTTTGTTCCACTTAAGCTCACATTAGAACTACCAATGGAAGGATCAATCTCCATTCCTTCTCAGAGTTACAACTGACAGTAAAAACCAGGCACCAGAGAAAATGAGGCTGAAGATCTTAATGAGGTGAAGCACAGGTGACCCACCTGTCCTGGACACAGTGATTCAAGATTTCAAGATTAAGAACAAGGATATTATGACAATTATTATTTGATAATAGCCAATAAAAGTCGTTGAAGGATGTTTCAGATATAAATCAAAACCATCATTTTTATAAAGTAATTACGAGCAGATGCACGGCTGTTCATCTGCTACATCACATGTCTGTAACTCAAGGCCCGGGGGCCAAATGTGGCCCTCCACATCATTTAATGTGGCCCGCGAGAACATTAAAGGTCAGCGTCTAAAAATCAAAAGGACAAAAAGTGTGCTTTGACCAAAAACTACATTACCCACAATGCAGTATTTAAGCCCATTTTAACACCGATAAAAAACATGAACAAAGTTAATGTCTTAACTTGTGTCTGATGTCGTTTTCCTTTATTCATTGATTTTTTTTTATTTTTTATTTTATTTATTCATTATTTTCTTTCTTTATTCACTAGGGATTAAAATTAAGCCATAAACTTTCTGTGAAACTCCTCCGTACTGTAGCTCATCTACCTGACCCGTTCATGCTTTCAAGTAAAAATTGCTTTCCCTGCTGAAACCAAGATAGCCCTCCTGACATCATCGAAGCTCATCAGACTTGACAGAGTTCCCCCAGAACAACAGAGGATGGTACAGACAGACATGAAACCTTATTTTAATTCCTAAATCTGTGACAAGACCTGGCTACACGCATCACCCTCAAAAAGACATGCAACTGAAAAAGACAAGCATCCCTCCAACAACTCTCAGGGAGAACCTCCGTAGTGACAACTGTCACCTGTTTGTCTGTTTTCTAGCAGAAAATGTCAAAGAAAGACCGATGAAATGTGTGCAATTGTTTCCATGCTTTGTTTGTTCCAGCAGTCTTCCTCCTCCTCCATCCAACCAAATGAAAACAGATTGCTCATCCTGGAACACACCTGAGACCGGCGGTTAGCGCCGAGCCACGCTGGAAGCCAGTCGGCAGCGTGACCTTCAGGAACGGAACGGGAACGAACACAGTTTGGTGAAATGCTTGAAGTGCCATCCATCTTTTCATGAAGAATCATATTTTAAGCATTACTTCAGCGGGTAAATTGCCAATTTATGGGTACGTAATTAATTTTTGGGTTGAGAAGAAGGTAATTAGCACTCAGGCATGAAAGTGATAGGAACGGAGGAGGTGTTCATTAAAGGAGAGCAGAGTGGACACCCGTTCAGGTGGGAATGGGCACAAGAGCTGCACTTTGATGTTTTCACAAAATGAAGCAGATATTTAGAGAACTGCAAGTTCATAGAGAGAATTTAGAGAACTGGAATTTACATGTACTCTAATGTATAGTTGTATATTATAGAATATTTTTAGGATGATACACGTTGTGTATTTTGAGTCTTAATGTGTATGTTAGTGTTATGTATTGTTCTTCCATGCCTGGAGATGGCGCTGTCTCCTTGTTCTGCGCCCTTTGAGTTATAGGAGGCGTTTGATTGGACAGGAGACCGATGGGGCCTCCTTTTAAATGTCATCATTGGATCCCAGCAGTGTTTCCTCGTCTCTGCTTCCACCCCGACTGTGTCCATGTGTGTCTACTGCCTGGTAGCTGTAAAGTTCTTATTTTGTGTGTATATGCTGACTAGATTTAGGGATCATCCACATTTTAATGAGTCCCATTCTGTTTTCCGTTCTGCTATATACCATCTAAGTTCTAACATGTCTTAAATGACTTGTTGTTGAGGCTTCTGTTGGGTTTCTCTGTCTGTTAAAGCACTTTGAAATGTCTGTTGATGCAAATAAAGGTTGATTGAAAATATGTCCAAAAAGAAAGCTTTAATACACTTTTATACTTTCCTTGCAACAAATTATCAAGTAAAACATTAAGTAGAAAATCTAAAAACTGATCTTGTGTACCGTCATTCATGTGTTCATCCGTTTATCTGAGGGTTGGTGCTTCTCAGACACATTTCCTCCAGCTTAGATGCTAATCCAGAGAGATATTGAACCTCATGGACCGCCCACTGCTCCTCAGGGACAAATAAAAGGCAGATAATCCCAATTTTCCTTTAAAAAAATTCAAATGAATTCTTTTGCAATGTATCCCACACACCCTTGCTGGCATCAGATGAAAGTTATTAACCACTATAATTAGTTATAATGACAAAGTCAACTAAGTTTTATATTTTTGGAGGTGGGAGGAAGGCTCCAGGTTGTCATGACACTGGAAGCGGCTCGCTGAGTCTGAGAAATCATCTAACTGAAACATGAAACAGTCCATTTATTGGTTCTCTGACAAAAACAAACTACCAATTGGAGATCTCTTGCCACGAGCAGAGCCGAACTCGTCCCACCTGAGCTAAGGCTGCTTTTCCTGTGAGACACTGATTACAGGCATGATTTCACAAAGTCAAATCTAGCAATCTAAGTGCACTCCAAAATGTAAATTACCAGATTCTTCTTCTCTGCATTGATAGCAGCAATCGGAAACAAGCAAAAGTCAATATGGCAATTATTGCTGATTGCTGACAGACTCTTGATTTGCCTTTTAATTAGAAAAGCAAAGGACACCTCTCGTCAGTGTGAATATTTACTGAAAGCTGATTCTCCACACGCAGGTCGGCTTGGTTCAATATGTTGATTTGACGTGGTAATTAAAGAGGAGATAAAAGTATGTGGCATTTAACATGTCATTGACATGTTATGTGAAGAGTGCTTGTAGTCATGACGTGATTGTGTGATGGCTTCATTGCCAACTTCACGTTAATCCTTAAGAATCAGAAATATGGAACAGAAATAACCATCAAAAAGTTGGTCTTAAACACATGACTGACAAAATTCCTGATAACACGTCCATGTTTTAGTGATTTTTAGGGAACATTCTGCCAAATCAAAGCCAAATCCCTTTTTAATGAAGGGTTAAAGAAAGGGTTAAAGCTCTGAGACGTTTAAAACTATACGTCTTAGCATCCATGTTGTTCGCACATAATTTTCAACATTTGTCATTAATTTCAATCAATAAAATACATGGATAACGTAATGCTAGCTCAGGTTCTAAGCTGATTTAGAGTCAGTCATTATGACACAATATTTGGAGGTATGAATTGGTGATAATACAATGGAGATAGAGACAGGACAAGGAAAAGAGAGAGACAGAGAGGGGTAGAGTAGATAGAGAGGGGTAAGATAAGTTCCTGTGATCATCACCTGGTACTGGTCTAAATTAATATCAATAGTATAACAACAATATTATATCTGTGATGATTCAATAATAACAGCTTTGTGGGGCACCTTTAAAAACAACACACAGTAAATACAAAATAATTTCACTTAAAAATATGAACGATATGAAAATAATTGAAAACAATTCAATTTTTTAGAGAAAAGCCATTTAGTAAATGTATATGCTTCTGAATGATTTCAAGATGAATACTGTCAGGTGATTTTCAGTTGTACTTTTTTTTAGCTAATAAAACTGCTGTCTTTGCCTGGCTTAGATATTAAAGTTCTGGTCATCTTTGGTGACAAGTTGAGAACTGGGAACCATCAGAAGGGAGTTACTGGGGTTAACAGATCAGAGATAAAACAGAGAAACATCAGTGTTCTGTATTAAATCTATCATTTCCTGTTTAGTTCCACAGCCCAGTTGTCCGTATCATGTTGGGCTTTATCAGTTCATATCATTTCCCTTCATTCTGATTTTAATTAATATTCAGCTGTCCCCAGTGTTGGTGTTAGTGTTTCATTATTTCATATGGATGCTATCTATAGTATATGTTCCAGCCCCCCCTCCTCGTTCTTTAGTGCCTGTTTGTCTCAGTGACTCTTGCTTGTAACTTGGATTTTTCCCTTTCCTCTGGAATTTTAATTGGTTGGGTTTTTTTGGACATGAATTCTGTTTTTTTTCCAGAACTTTGGTTCTGCTTTTTCTCATAGTTTGTCTGTCTGGATTTTTCTGTTATGAGATCATTGAACCGAAATTTCCCTCCGTTTGGCTAGTCTGTGCATCAATCTCCATCTCTATAACGTGTGACAATTACTCATAATATGTACAATGGAAATATGAGTGAAAAGGGCAGCTTAATACCCAATGATTGTGAAACTACTATGTATTCTTCTGACCTTACAAACCATCATCCTAATAAATGTTAAGAATAACTACAAAAATAATAATATTTTAATATTATTATTGTTTATTTTGTATTTTTATTTATTATTGTTATTATTAATAATAATAATAATAATAAACCCTTTTTTAACACATCAGTGCTTTCAAGGATTGAATGTTGATCAGTTCACTTTTTAAGAGTAGTTACTTGAACTAGAAATCTCATTTTCATATCAAAATACTGTTTTATTTGGACTGTCTGTCTTTAGGCGGTTCTTGCTGTAAACTTTTCAACTTCTTTCAGCTCTCATGAAGACTTGATTTATCCATGCAGCAATATTTGGAGTGAAACATGCTCCCCCAGATCACACATCCATTGTTTTTCTGAGATTTCACTGTTGAACTTATATAATCTTTTAGACCTGTGTGTTTCATCCATAGCAGGATGCTATTATATGTTGGACTCTGACTCTATTTTGACCAAACTAGCCTTTTAAATAGAGGACATGACAACAGCACCCTTTCCATATTATCAGGAGTTCCACACAATATCGGGTATGAAATTGGAGCCGACAAACTCTGTTGACACCTCCTATCAAACACGGCTTCCTCTTCGCTGTGAGCTGATCTGTGTCTCATCAGCAGAGCTGCAGCCAGAACCACGCTGCTGGAGGAAGAAGAAATGAGCCGTAGAAATGAATCATTTATACTTCTGCTGACACGGCTGGAGAAGTTTCAGAGTGGATATTTGTTCCTGTCAGAGAAATATCTGTGACTCTCCTGAGAGAGATCAAGAGGATTCAAACGTGCTCACCTGTGATTCAGGTAGTGTAAAACATGCCTGCATACAATTCAAACATGTCATTGGACCGGTGATACACACGTCCCACATTAACTCCAGCTGATGCCACCCACCATGTGTTTTCTACATATGTAATAACTTCAAGGATTCAACCATGGACCAAAAGAATAAATTAAACTAGGAGACCTGTAATCAGATCAAAACACAGACAGTGATAAATTATTATTAAAGTATATTATTTAATGTGTTTAAAAATGTTCGACTGGACTCCTGAACTCCTTATGATCTGTAAAGGAATTTAAATAAACCCAACCCAACACAAGCCTGCTGCTATTCCAGCAAATTAATATTCAGATGAAGAAACCATTTCCAATTACTTAGAGGGGATTCTCCTCCAACTCAGGCCGGCTAAAGTTAATAAATATAATGCCTCAAGTCCACAAAGATGCAGATTTAATATTATGGTCACAAACTCCACAAGCTCTTCTTTTTTATTAATGTATGAGGACTCAAACACTTTTGCTCAAATCGTTTTGCATTCACAGCAGTGACAACATAAGAATAACCAACCATCAAACTCATCCCTGTGAATTGTGAGCGTGTTAATGTGTGCTGTGTGGCAAAGTAAATGTAGAGCTGATCAAATTACAACCATTTAGGACAAAGTTAACCAAGTTAGCACTCTGGTTGGAATTATTCCCGCTGCTAACTGAAGATCTATGCAGTGTGAGGGATTCTCTCTCTCCTCCTTCAGGGAAGCCAATTGAAATGCTATTCTTGTGGATGTAAATGTAATTGAAAAATGTTCTTATTTGTCTTTTTTTTTTTTTAGGCTCAGTCTCTTTCAATTTTTACAAATTGTATTTCTTAAGGTGTGCCGCACGTCTACCGCTGTGTGGATTTAACACACTTGTTCAAAAAGATTGTCAGCAAATATTTCAGCTCTTTTTTCATAACTACAGCTGAGGATATTATTAAGGATTATCATTAAACTGAGGATATTACAAATTACACTTGGATTACTTTATGACGTTATTGAATTATTTAAAAGTTGATGTGAGTTTCATGTTTAGTTTGTACTCAAATGCATTTCCCCCCCCTTCCAACTCAGCGCTATTTTTTTGGTCTGAGATGTTAGTATTCAGGTATAATGTGTGGAACATTCTGATTGTTATGCGTTTTGCTTATTTATTTATTCATTTTCTCTTCCTTGCCTGAAATAAATGAAATAAAATTGTATGGATAAATAGACCAAATCATTATTAAGTCATTAATCTGTTTGATTGTCGTACATGATATATTTTCTAAGAGATAAAAGCCATTTTAAATCTAATGGTGAAAAGGAAATGAGCAGATGGTGCTGCTATAATTGTACTTCATATAAAAGTGTGCCTCCATAAATACAAGCTATTATCTAATGCACAGCGTTCATGCCAGGAAATAATGATGTTTAGAACGACAGAGTTGCTGACTGAGAGCATCTGTGGGTGTGTAACTTGTTTAAGTCCTGCACTTAGCAGCGTGTGAAAATAGTGGAAAAGTGTGTTCTTGATCCTCCCTCTTCAGGTATTCTTTAAGATCGAAGCTCCAACTCAATTTACTGAGTTTAATGCAATAAAAATATTGCATTCAGACTCAAGACTTTGGCAGATTTATCATTGAAGACTCAAACGTATCTGTATCTGGATGGATATTTTACTCGTACTTCTTTCAAATTGGGCTTTATTCAGTAAGAGTCTTAGAACTGAATCTATTGCTGAGACTCTTTCAGTATCAATTCAAACTCACTCTGTATTTCTATTCATTGCTCTGCAGTCTCAGTGCCATTTCAGAGAGGACACCATTATCAGATACACTGTGGGTGGGGGGGGGACTGCATTCACATAGTATGTGGATGGGAAATAGTCTCCTCTCTTCTATCATTGAGAAAACAGAGTTACATTGTTTAAGGGCCATTCATTCTTTAGAGCACTGTTAGAATCTGTCCTGGAACGCCACATGAAATGTCCAATTATCTTCAATAAGTTAAAGTAAATAATTATAATAAAATAATAATATCTATCTAAATTAAATTAAGTTTTTTTCACCATTTTTGGAAACCTGAGATGAACATAAGATCTTCAAGCTTATGGCAATTCAAGCTCATAATTAGACAGCTCATTCTAAGCATATTAAATCCTGAGTCTAACAGTATACTTCCAGGAATGAAGGATTAACATGGATAAAGTTAGTGGGCAATTAAACTCCTGACCTCAGCATTATACTGAGATTTTAGGCCTTATATTGGCTGACATATTTATTATGCTGGAATTTCACTCTGGCCCCTGTGGTGAATGTCTCGCTCACAATTTTAAATATGCACACACTTAATATCTCTCCTTTAGTGTGTGTGTCTGTGTGTGTGTGTGTGTGTGTGTGTGTGCGCACACACACGCAGCACAGCCTGATACAGATTTTGCGTGCACTCTGACCCGTTGGCTAATTAGTGGCTGTTGTGTGTGGGCACATCCTGGGATCTTTGTTACGAGGGCATCTGTGTCTCTGACCACCTGCCCCACCGTCTGCCCCCCCACTGACACACAGATGGCCTGGAGCAGCGTGAGCTCCTCCTTCACCATCAGAGGGAGCCGAGCATCACTCCCTCCTCAGGAGGAAGACCTCTGCAACACTCACCCAGTTCTTGTTTAATGAATCTTCAGTCTTTGTTTGCCTTAATTATGGGGGGGGGGGCGTCATACATGGGGTAGTCCTATGTTCAATCTGAGACAGCACGGCCTGGATGAGGTTCTAATCCTTAAAGTAATAAGATTCCACTAGAAGATTCCACTTGTCCAGTGACATTGAATTAGAGCATATGTGTCAAACTGAAGGCCTGGGGGCCAAATGTGGCCCTCCACATCATTGTATGTGGCCCGCGAGAGCATAAAAAGTCAGAGTGTCTAAAAATAAATAGATCAAAAGTGTGCTTTGACCAAAACTACATTTCCCACAATGCAGTAAATAAGCCCATTTTAATTCATGAAGTTAAAGCTGTGACTTTGACCTATAGACCTCCCCCCCCCCATCTGGTTGGTGTCACAGAACCCTCTCAATTAAAACTGCCTGATACGGTGAGTTTCTTTCCTCATGCTGTCAATCAATTTTTCTGTTAACATTCTCCACTCTTCATACTTTGAGAAAAAGTTATCCTGAAGTCAAATATCTTGTTTGTGTGTGGAAATCTTTTTTTTTTCTTTGTATACATTATTTGACCACAACTACTCAAACAGAAGTATTTTAATTGTGGAGGAAGATTTCAAACACTTCTTAAAACCCTGGTCTAACATCTGCTGTTTCCGTTTTACCCGTCGGGAGGAGTTCCACTCGTCAGGACGTTATCAGTCAGGGGACAAATCTTCCTCAGGCAATATCCCTCTCATTGAGGTGGGAGGAGGAGTTTGAAGAGGTTGTGTCTAAACAGTAATTGATGCAAATTCAAATGATTTACTGCTGCATTGTAGGATTAGATGACTGGAGGAAGGCAGCGTGCTTGTATGACATAAAAACGACATAAAAATGTCCCTGGTACAACAAAAGACTCATAAGACAGGAAAATGGATGTGATGTTTAGAGGTTGGACTCAATGGGAGGTGGCTTTACCCACTGTTACACTATTTTCTTATTTATTTATTTATATGGCCTTTTTCTGCTTTCTTTACAGATAATTTTTTTTTTCCAGTTAGTGGATTCAGAATAAAGGTAATAAAATATGAGCATCCAGACTGTCCACCCGAACTAGCATTTACACGAGTTGCACCATGTGTGGGAGGGGAATAATAAAAGGAAAATTCCTCTGCAGGAGTTGACAAAATGAAAACATGATGGTGTGGGCGGCTGCGTTCCAAAAACAGCAGCTTCATATGGAGGAGCAGGTTAACAAGTCTCAGGTGTCGCTTGTCTTGTCGCACAGCAGCGTATTATCACCGTCACTCGTGCATCACTAAGTCCCACCCCCATACATCACCGTGACACTAAAACATTACTTCAAGGCAAACATAAAATTTATGAGAGGACTTTTGTAATTCACAGCATATGAGGTAGAAACCATCTGAAGGTCACCGACTCGTGCAGGATTGGAGTTTCATATCAGAGACGATGATATTTGAGAACAGTTTGAAGTTCAGTTTTACGGTGATAAATGAGGGCTTTGATGGATGACTTCGTTTAACATTTCAAACTACATTCAATGCTCAATATGTTCTAACATAACCACATTCTGTAATGTCCTCAGTGTTTTCCAGACTTGTTTCTAAGAGGAAAAATATTTCACTGTGCTTGAATGTTTGATGGCATACAATCCATATTCTCCCCACGACCCATAAAAAGCAGAAGCGGCTGTGAAGATGAATAAAGATCTATATTTTGATTAGTTTTACAGGAATAAGCAGGTCTGGATGCAAACACACTAAATGATGAAGGCAGAATAATTGAGGATAGTTCTTATTAAAATAAACAGACCTCAGTCCTGACAGGCAATGTGTTTCATTTGGAACTGAAAGTTCCTTTTTATGCTAAACCAAGGACAGTTCTAATATGCATAGACCTATTTGGGGGTGAGCATGTACAGCAAAGTCTATTTGTGTGGTCAGGGGGCAAAAGCCAGGATCTCCATTTTTAACAGGAGGTTTGTGATGTTTTGCAGAAGCAGATGCTATTGATCCATCCATCCATCCATTCTCTACCGCTTATCCGGGGTCGGGTCGCGGGGCAGCAGCTTGAGCAGGGAAGCCCAGACTTCCCTCTCCCTAGCCACTTCGTCCAGCTCCTCCGGGAGAATCCCAAGACGTTCCCAGGCCAGCCAGGAGACATAGTCTCTCCAGCGTGTCCTGGGTCGTCCCCGGGGCCTCCTCCCGGTAGGACGTGCCCGGAACACCTCACCAGGGAGGCGTCCAGGAGGCATCCTGATCAGATGCCCGAGCCACCTCATCTGGCTCCTCTCGATGCGGAGGAGCAGCGGCTCGACTCTGAGTCCCTCCCGGATGACCGAACTTCTCACCCTATCTCTAAGGGAGAGCCCGGACACCCTGCGGAGGAAACTCATTTCGGCCGCTTGTATCCTGGATCTCGTTCTTTCGGTCACGACCCACAGCTCGTGACCATAGGTGAGGGCAGGAACGTAGATCGACTGGTAAATCCAGAGCTTTGCCTTTCGGCTCGGCTCCTTCACCACGACGGACCGATACAGAGTCCGCATCACTGCAGACGCTGCACCGATCCGCCTGTCGATCTCCCGTTCCATCGTACCCTCACTCGTGAACGAGACCCCGAGATACTTGAACTCCTCCACTTGGGGCAGGATCTCATCCCCAACCCGGAGAGGGAACTCCACCCTTTTCCGACTGAGGACCATGGTCTCAGATGTGGAGGTGCTGATTCTCATCCCAACCGCTTCACACTCGGCTGCGAACCGTTCCAGTGAGAGTTGGAGATCACGGCTTGATGAAGCCAACAGCACCACGTCATCTGCAAAAAGCAGAGACGCAATACTGAGGCCACCAAACCGGACACCCTGAACGCCTTGGCTGCGCCTAGAAATTCTGTCCATAAAAGTTATGAACAGAATCGGTGACAAAGGGCAGCCTTGGCGGAGTCCAACCCTCACTGGAAATGAATCCGACTTACTGCCGGCAATGCGGACCAAACTCTGACATCGGTCGTACAGGGACCGAACAGCCCTTATCAAGGGGTTCGGTACCCCATATTCCCGAAGCACCCCCCACAGAACCCCCCGAGGAACACGGTCGAACGCCTTCTCCAAGTCCACAAAACACATGTAGACTGGTTGGGCGAACTCCCATGCCCCCTCAAGGACCCTGCGGAGGGTGTAGAGCTGGTCCACTGTTCCACGGCCAGGACGGAAACCACATTGCTCCTCCTGAATCCGAGATTCGACTTCCCGACGGACCCTCCTCTCCAGAACCCCTGAATAGACCTTACCAGGGAGGCTGAGGAGTGTGATCCCCCTGTAGTTGGAACACACCCTCCGGTCCCCCTTCTTAAAAAGGGGGACCACCACCCCAGTCTGCCAATCCAGAGGCACTGTCCCCGACGTCCACGCGATGTTGCAGAGGCGTGTCAACCAGGACAGCCCCACAACATCCAGAGCCTTTAGGAACTCCGGGCGGATCTCATCCACCCCCGGGGCCCTGCCACCGAGGAGCTTTTTAACTACCTCGGTGACCTCAACCCCAGAGATAGGAGAGCCCGCCTCAGAGAACCCAGACTCTGCTTCCTCATGGGAAGGTGTGTCGCCGGAATTGAGGAGGTCTTGGAAGTATTCTCCCCACCGAGTCACAACGTCCCGAGGTCAGCAGCGCCCCATCCCCACTATACAAAGTGTTGATGCTGCACTGCTTCCCCCTCCTGAGACGTCTGATGGTGGACCAGAATCTCCTCGAAGCCGTCTGGAAGTCGTCCTCCAAGGCCTCACCGAACTCCTCCCACGCCCGAGTTTTTGCCTCAGCAACCAACAAAGCTGCATTCCGCTTGGCCAGCCGGTACCTATCAGCTGCCTCAGGAGTTCCACAGGCCAAAAAGGCCCGATAGGACTCCTTCAGCTTGACGGCATCCCTTACCGCCGATGTCCACCAGCGGGTTCTGGGGTTGCCGCCACGACAGGCACCGACCACCTTACGGCCACAGCTGCGGTCGTCCGCTTCGACAATGGAGGCGCGGAACATGGTCCACTCAGACTCAATGTCCCCCGCCTCCCCCGGAACGTGGGTGAAGTTCTGCCGGAGGTGGGAGTTGAAACTCCTTCTGACAGGGGATTCCGCCAGGCGTTCCCAGCAGACCCCTCACAATACGTTTGGGTCTGCCAGGTCGGACCGGCATCTTCCCCCACCATCGCCAACACACCACCAGGTGGTGATCGGTTGACAGCTCCGCCCCTCTCTTTGCCCGAGTGTCCAAGACATGCGGCCGCAAGTCCGATGACACGACCACAAAGTCGATCATCGAACTGCGGCCTTATGTCTGAACATGGTGTTCATTATGGACAGTCCGTGACGAGCACAGAAGTCCAATAACTGAACACCATTCGGGTTCTGATCGGGGGGGGGGCGTTCCTCCCAATCACGCCCTTCCAGGTCTCACTGTCATTGCCCACATGAGCATTGAAGTCCCCCAGCAGAACGATGGAGTCCCCTATAAGTATACCCACACCTGCTCGGCGTCTCTCACCATGAGCAACTCCAGAGTGGAAGAGAGTCCAACCCCTCTGGAGAGGACTGGTACCAGAGCCCAAGCTGTGTGTGGAGGTGAGCCCGACTATATCTAGTCGGAACTTCTCCACCTCACACACCAGCTCGGGCTCCTTCCCTGCCAGAGAGGTGACATTCCACGTCCCAAGAGCCAGCTTCTGTAGCCGGGGATCGGATCGCCAACGTCCCCGCCTTCGGCCACCGCCCAGCTCACAGTGCACCCGACCCCTATGGCCCCTCTCACAGGTGGTGAGCCCATGGGAAGGGGGACCCACGTTGTCCTTTCGGGCTGCGCCCGACCGGGCCCCATGTGTGCAGGCCCGGCCACCAGGCGCTCGCCTTCGAGCCCCACCTCCAGGCCTGGCTCCAGAGGGGGGCCCCGGTGGCCCGCGTCCGGGCAAGGGAAAACGTGCTCCACTGTTTTCATTCATCATTAGGGGTCTGTGAGCCGTCCTTTGTCTGGTCCCTCACCTAGGACCTGTTTGTCATGGGTGACCCTGCCAGGGGCACAAAGCCCCAGACAACTTGGCTCCTAGGATCATTGGGACACACAAACCCCTCCACCACAATAAGGTGACGACTCAAGGAGGAGATGCTATTAATAATAATATTAATAATATTTAAAACTTCACTTGTAGGTTTAAAGCCTTGCAGAAGCAGAGGCTTTTAAACTATGGCATGAAGACTAAAAGCCTTTTACAGTAAAGAACATTTACTGTGTTGTACTGGTCTGCAGTGTCAAGTAAAATCTGACAGCGTGGTGGGAAAAGAATTCTAAATCGCTTCCTTCCACCTGTCCTAAGTTCTTGTTCCCATGCTAAACTCAGTCTTTACGATGCCCTTCTCTTGGATCCTTTTAGGGAACCCCAGGGGTATTTAGGTTTTTAGTTTTTGATGGGAAGATGCTTTTAACTTATAAATACAGGAAAAGTTATACTCACGATAATAATAATAATAATACCACTCATATTTGCCAGAGGCAGTGCTGACCTTTCCGGGTACACGGGGGCAAAGGGATCCTATTATCTACAGTACGCCATTTGTCAATATTGTCGCTTTCGTGACTTTTATGTTAGTAGAAACAGCAATGCATTTACAAAGAAAATGTGTCTGTTAAAGATATAGTGACACTATATTTTACACAGAAATAGTAAAAAGTGTAGCTTGGAAGACATAAATTTTCCCTGTGACAAACGTAAACTTGTAAATGCTTTCTCTCCAAGTTAAAAGCGAAGAGTTTCCCCTCGGTTCAGACAACCTTTTTATTTTACTTACATGAATTGCTGCTCTGACTATTCACACAACTGAAGTCTGTAGAGGGCAATATGCCACATGATATTTATTAGATTGGGGAAAATATATCCCAGTTCTAGCTCCATGGTCTCTCCATTTCTTTTTTACATTTCCTATTCAAAATAACCCCCCAGGCTCTTGTCGTGATGCCAGCCACTCATGAATTGGCATGTTTGCTCTTTTTTTCTCCATCGTTTTGCCGTTGAATCCACCAGGATGTATTTTCCATAAACACAGCCTGACAGTGCTGATTTCCCTGGTGTTATATTACATAAGGTGAAATTGGTTCAAATTCCTTTGAGTAATACAATACCATTCTCCTTATATTCTCCACCCAACCTCATCCAATAACTCCTGTATGGACACAGAAATACACACAACCATAAATGCATGTACAAATATACAAATACGCAAAATGAACTTGTCCTAAATGCACACCCACTAAGACAGCCAGCAGGTTCCAGTTTTGTTAACGTTCACTTTAATTCATAAATAAAACAGTGATTTTAAACTTTCATAGAACAAATAAACACACAGAAAGAAAATCAGCAACTTTGAACTTTTCCTGTTTAAAGAAGCTCCGACTAGACGTAGCTTTCTCGATCTGAACCCAAATGATATCCAGTTGTTGAACTTCTGACCCACTACTTTGTCCATAACCATGTTCATGTTTGAGCATAGGTGTGTCTACAAGTAAATTTGGTACCAGGATTCTCTAAATCATAGATTGTTGACTGACTTTGGAACTAAATATTCTAGAAACTCCGGCTGCAGCTGGGCTGTGAACTGATCACCACCTGGTGATGAGTTGGGTATATTTTGAATATATCCAACATGGAAATGGACAAACAAGTAGTCCTCAAACTACGCACAAGGTCACCAATTGAATTGTACGTAAGGGGATATTTACTGATTTCAAGTTATAATTGCGGGCGGCACGGGGGAGCAGTGGGTAGTGACTTCAGTTAAGGGGTTTCAGTCCTTTCTGTGCAGAGCATGTATGTTCTCCACAGGGACGTGCGGTCAGGGGAGGAAGGGGAGGCACGGCCTCACCGGCCATCATGAAAGAAGAAAAGGGAAAATGGAATAAATACATTAAATGCTAATATTTATACAGCGATGTGTATTATAAACTTAAGTTCCGTTTAACATCACCACTGTCTCTCTATATGTCGCTATTAAAATGTTCAAACACGTTTGCTCTATAAAATAAATTCCTATAATTTAGCTAATGTATATAATGTGCACTGTTTCTGTGTCAACAGCAGCATGTGTGTAACGTCTTCATTGAGTTGAGCGGTCCTGACGCCGCTGTGAAAAGGTACTAGGTGAGGCACAAAAATACCCGGCCTCATTGATAGGGGGCGCTGGTGATCCCAGGGATTCGTCTTGGGACTCCTCAGCCAAGAAGAAGTGAATGCAGGCTACGATCTACATTAAGTCAAGATACGGACAATTTCTACAAACAAGTTATTGATGTGTTTGTTCAGAGGGAGCGGCGCATGGACTTCATTTACAAGTAAACCTGACATATTCACAGGTAGGTAACAACATTACGTTTTTTAATCAAATATGCTGATTTGTGTGTTACAGTTTGTATGTGTAAATAATTCTGCAATGAGACTTTAACATAACCCACTCACTGTTGCTGATTAAATGGTGAATAAGCTACACTGTAGGTTCATATTTTTATAAATCTGATCACATGATCATGAGGACGTCGGTGCCTCACCAGCCATGAACCTCACCGCACGTCCCTGGTTCTCCACATGTCTGGGTGGCATTCCATTAAGGAGTGTAATACTGACCTTGGTAGATGTACTTTTGTACATTTTAGTTGATTTTAGTTCTCATTCTACTGTTATTCAGTCCTCTCATGCACACTCAATCTTACTTCCATGGTGTCACGCTCTAGGGCCACCAGTTATAATACTGTTATATATTATAATTCATTATAGTAGAACACCAACATTTCTTCAATGTTAATCATGCTGCTACTGTCCCTTCTCTTTCTTTAATGCGACATTTTTGCACACCCCACTAGCTTTATCAGTCATCAGCTTTATCGGGTCACCAGCCACCACCACCAGGCCACTGTAGATATTGATTATCTGCAAGCCAAGTACCTGATCAGGTTCTATTTTTATAACATACCTACAAATGCTATTCCAAGTCTCAGACTGTCCTTCATATCCCATCTCCTGTAACCTCAGAGACATTTAACAGATAAAAGCCTCTTCATCTCAACACTTTTTAAAGAAAGAACAAGAAAATCAATGGTCTCTAATGTGCTCCCTCTAAAGCGTGTGTGTGATGTGAGGCACTTCCAGCTGTGATTCACGCTTGCGTAGCCAAGAGACTGGCCCCGGGGCCGCTGGTGTCTTAGACCTCAGCCAAACGGAGGCTGTTCTCCCACGTGGAGTCAAACATGATTTATGAATCCACTTCCTGAGTGGCAGGACAGTCTGACAGCTGACGCGTCCCTTACGATAAATCAGTCACTCATAAGTCTTCCACACACAAGACAAGGGCGTTAGGCATCGGCCCCCCAAGAGGATCCTGTTACATATGTGAAATTAAAATAGGCTAAATAATATAGCTTCATTGAGTTTAATTTGCTTTCGGTAGAAGAAGTAGCCACAATTATTTTTTCATAATAAACATTTCTGACTGAATTTCATGAATTATGATGAAAAAAAGAACAAAAGAAAAAAAAAATCTCACATTTTGTTAGAATATGTTTGTAGACACTATCTGTGGAAATGTTGAATACATTATTTATACTACAGTTTAGAATATAATTTATGTTAAACATGTTTTTTATATTTAGTTTATGTTATGGAAATGCTATGCTTAACATGTAACTGAATTTGATCAGAAGGATTTGGCAAATAGCAAGAAAGAAATGAGATGCATGAAGGGCTGAGACTAATGCTGTTTGTACCGATTTAATCAGTAACATGAGCGTGGCTACAGGAACTAATGCATTTTTACAAAACTGTTGAGGGTGTAGGTCATTCTATGAATAACTACTGAACAAATAATGATACAAAAATTCTAGAAGTTGTTACAGTGGAGTCACATTATGAGGTTTCTACTTCCATGAATATTTTTCTCAGTACATCTATTTGTCACCTGCATTCTGTTTGTATATCCTTTACTTCAACACCGATACGACCGCAGGAGGACAGTCATTTCTTAATGGCTTCTCTTTTTTCAGGGTCACATGTTTGATGAAGCCTGTCCCAGAAGACACTGGGTGTGATGTGTGTGGGGGGGGGGCATTCTGGACAAGTCGAGGATGGAGTTTTTTTATTATTTTCCCACTTTTCTTCCCTCATTGCATCCATACATAGTCCTCACTGCCCTTGACTTTTTTTTTTTGTAGAGGCTGTTCAACTATGTCTTCATGCATGAGCTCTGTAGTAAGTAATAAGTTTGTACCCCATGACTAGTAACACTCAGGTCAAAGCCCCCCCCTCCACTAGCTCATCCTGCCTGACTTTGCCCTGTGGAGAATGTTCTTCTCTGCTGAATATGACCTCATTGTTGCCTAGTAAAAGTCATGGTCCCACCAATAGCAGTGACACGGTGTTGGGGGGGGGGGTGCTGTCTGCATCGCTGAGGGCATCGCGACGCCAAATGAGATGTGACAGCTGAAAGAGAAAACAGCCCCTCTGATGGGGCTAAAACGGGAACACTTGGCCCTTTGTATCAGATGCAGAGGTACATTATGGAGGATACACGGGTGGATTTGTACTTACTGAGTGTCTGCAAAGAGCATAAAGGTTTTATTTGTTTCAATCCTTCATTTTTTGTAGAATACGGCATGTTATATGAGCTTGTTATCATACTAACACTATCAGGGACAAGCAGCAGCGCGTTCAGCTCAGGGCTGAACTTTGGTGGCCTCTCTGATCTATGATCAAACAGAAAGCAGTGTCCTACTGTCAGATTACATATACAGACACACACCATGCATCACACACACACACACACACACACACACACACACACACACAGAAACAAGACAAACACTTTTGGCAACTTCCATATTTACAAAACTTCGATCTGAGCTCTCCACTGACTTAAGGTACTTCCAGTTGGCGGATCTGAAGGCTTCTATCCGTTTCAGATTCAGTCCTTGAACCTTGTCTGTCAGAAGCAGGACCCGCTTCATTATCCTGTTTTAAAGCCAGGAGTTCTGGATGGATTTGTCAGGCAGATGGTCTTTCAGGTGTTTACCTCCAGACTTTAGATTTACAGTATTTCTGCCAATTTTGTTGGAACCAGCTTGTGCAGCCATCTGTAGTCATCAGACTACAGAATAAGAAATCACTATTATTGATACAGACCGTTAATGTGGTCACAGTCAGCAAAGGAGCAGAATCCACAGCCTGACTTCTGCAATTATGAACAAAAAGAACTTTCAATAAGTTTAAGGAGAGAATGGTTTTGTTATACAATCACATTTATTTTGACACGTTATGATTATGATCTATAGGTTCCAAAAACAGATATTTTCCTTAATGTTTAGGATATTAGTTTTTCTTATGTGTGGAATTGATGGAAAATGTCCCTATAATCCCCCCCCCCAAAAAAATGAAAACCTGTCTTGTCTTGTGGTGTTTTCACTGCTGCCTGGGCTTTTGGGGTGTCAGGAACTCGGTCCAGACAGAGTTGGATGGTAAGGAGTGGCTAGTTGCCCTGGGGTAGATAGGTCGGGGTTTCATCCAACTTATTTGCAGCTGGCCTTGCTCGGACACGTCCCTCCCCATTTCCATTCCCCTTTTTGGCTTGTTTAATGTGTTGAGGGGCTCCTGTACCCAGTGGTGGGCCAGGTTACCATGGTGATGTTAGTAAGGGGGCTTGTGCTTCACACCAGTTGTGTCACCCCCCCCCCCACCTTAGTTCCACAAAAAAAAAACTGCAATATTGACGTTGAAACAGAGCTGGGGGGGGTGGTGATACGCTTACACACAAACAGAAATGACACTTATGTTTCATATAATTTTCAACTTTTCCTTTTTGTTAAAAACACACATTCACACAGATGGATTTTGAAAATTACTTTTAAAATCAATGATTTAAACAAATCAGGCAAAACATTTGCAGATCAAATCCATTAAGGATTAATTACAGACAGTAATTCTGTCTGACGCTTGAACTGAATCCAATATATAAAGAATTATAACTAGTATATAAGTGATTTTATAGGCTTAGGTTATTCAAACAATATCAAGCCAGAATAATGTGTCTACTTTTTAATTTAAAACTAAAACTTTGTGTGGTGCCAGTGTTGTGTAACTAAAGTTCCTCCATTGTTCTGCTCAAAAAATGTTCTCGGTGACCTTTGCCTTTTAAATTCTCACACTCTGCTGTGCAGAGGAATACAATTCATGCACCTTTTCTGCTCTGGTGCATTACAGAATTATCTTAGCGTCTGCTTCATATTATGAAATTTCGTTCACAAAATATGTTTGAATGCAGACAGGACTGTGGGTGGAGAGGAAAATGTAAAGTTATGACCTTTAGCTGACCGTTACGAAGACAACACCTTGAATAAAGTAACTTTTTTTTTTTTTAGATATGCTATATTCTTCCAGCATTCAGAAGGCAAAGCATCAGCCAGTCATTACAACACAATCTGGTTAACAATAGTGGAAGTGCAGCACTGACTTTATACTGACACAAGTTTAAAAATGTGACTGATATATACAGTGAATATGTGTGTGTTGAGAAATAATTATTAAATATTATTTGAGTATCAGAGGAGACTGAACCACAGTTTGAATCAAATTTTGAATCAAATATTATCAAAGACAAAAGTTTTATCATGTATCCTTGTATTGTTTTTTTTAATTAGCACCTAACTGTATATGTGCATGTGTGTGTTTAATGAAATGTAGCTGGTTAAAGTAAAAATAGAACTAGGAATGTAATGAAAGGTTTATGAAGTCGAGGGGTGAGGGGTGTGTCTTTGACATGCAGGTACTCACATATATATGTTTGATTTACCCCCCCCCCCCGCCCCCATTTAAAATGAATGGCGTGACGATTTATTTGGTTTGACAAAGCTGGTGGTTGGTGATGTGATGTATATTTCTATATTTCTTTGCTTCTTTCTTTACTGTTATGTTTGTTGGACAGAACACTTTTATTTTTAATTTATAGCTTTCACTTGTCAGCAATTACACACTTCTGAGAGTAAATGTGAGGCAATAAAATATTCAACAATGGCAAACTGAAGCAACAAAACAAGAGAATGAAACTATAACAGCACTCTGAGATGGAATTCTCTTCATTACCCCCCCCCCGCCAAATGATAATGATGCCGCTGGCAAACACACATGAGAGCCAGGCGATGCGGAAAAAAACTATGGTCTGTTGCTGCATTAAAATAAAAGATTATTTTTTGAAAAAGTGTCACTTTAAGCCTCCCTGAGCCAAAGTCACTGATCACACAACGGGTCTGCTGTTCCGTGTGCTTCTAAAGGTCACTGCCGTCTCTGAACACGCGGCGCCGACACGGAGACGAGCTGCACCACCTTCTGCAGGCAGCAGATGAAAGCACATTATAAAATATTAATTTATTCATTAAATGTAATGATTGCTTTTCCTTTTTAGTATGTGTTGACGGCACAATCCTGGAACGTGTTCGTCACGGCCTTCCTGTCCTTGCCGTTACTGCAGGACAAACCTGCCGGCAGGTGTGAACAACTAAACGATACTTTGACCTCTGTGTTTCTGCTTGGAAGCAAATTCCTGACGGTTCACAAGAGCAAATTCTCTCTGAAGGTTAAACACAGTTTCTTTTTGTAAAGTGCACAACGCTGTGTTGGCAGATAATCCAGCAGACACTGACCTACATACGACATCACTACGATGGTCCAGGATGGACTTTTGTGTTCCTCCTTATAAAACACATTTTAAAACCAGGGCAAGGTGGAGGTCGGTGCAGCGATGAAGAAACAGAGCTTACAGGTGCATTCTGGGACGGCAGCGGGGCGTGACATGCATAGGCAGCACAGCTGAAGTACAAGCAGGAATGAGCAGCTATTGTCTGACTGATGACATCACACATGAAGACAAATAATAGTCTCACACCAGCATTGTCCACATGGCTCATCCTTTATAGAGCAACACATTCACAGAACTAAATAAACACAGGAAAGATGAATGTTGTAAATGAGATGGAGGTGGTGAAGTCTCTTGTAATGACACGTGTGAAAAAATAAACCAGTACAAGTGATTATAAAACACCATAAATATGGAACCATGGTTAGGGATAGTTCTGAAAAAAATCTTTCTGTTGGAGAGAGAAGTTCCATTTTGACAAAAAAGTTTTGGACTCCTCATATTTGGACAAAAGAGAAAATTTCAATTTCTGCTGAGTCAAGGGTTTTGCAACCTTTTTTCTTCACTTATACAGGAGCAAAAATAGCAGCAATCACTTGAATCTGAAATAACTACTAGTTTGTAATAACTGGCAAACTTTTGCTGAAAGTGAGTTCACCAAGGAAGTTTTCACTGGTGTGTGTGTGTGTGTGTGTGTGTGTGTGTGTGTGTGTGTGTGTGTGTGTGTGTGTGTGTGTGTGTGTGTGTGTGTAGCAGGATTACACAACTGAACAGATTTTCATGTAATTTGGTGTGAGGTTTGGGGAGGTGGCAGGAAAGAAGCCATTACATCTGAAGTAGATCTAGACAAAGGGGTGCATACTGCCCCCCCTTGTTGCAATGAGGTTTATTTTTCCAAAACTATATACAGTGTCTCACATGACGTACCTGGTAATGATAAACTTTTCAACAAGGGTGGTGCATGTGCTAATAAAAAGGGTGAACCACCATCTTTTTTTTTTACTTCTCTTAATGACTGTAATTTGGATTAGAGAGTAATTTAATGAGATCATTAACCATATGAGACCGTTGGCTGTTGGAGTCACGCGCCCTGTTCGTTAGCTCCATAAACCCCCAGAATGAGAGGACTGTGCTTCTTCAGCTGCTGTGCTGCAGAATGTTCACCAGGTAGTCGCTAACAGTTTGTGTAAGTTAGCAGAAGAAGTGCTGGATGGATATTAAGAAACAGCCTGAAGAAGAACTGAGTGATAAACCATGAAGTTGAGCCCAGAGGAGCTGCAGAGCTGGAGATAATTCTTTAACTATTCTCCACCATTAACGGCCTGTCATGTCGCACATTATTCATGTGAAAGTATTGATTAGTGCAGCCTCAGAGGCTCCATCAGCCGTAACTCTAATAAACTGCATCTCATGTCCTTGTGGCTGTTTACACTGCAGCCCAACAGGAGAGCCCAAGTAGTCCATCATGGCAAACTATTGTAAATGGCCATTGGCCAAACATTTTCATGTAGTACATTAAAGTAATGAATCTCTTCTCATGCAATGAGCAGGTAAAAGAATCGATATCAAGAAGAGGCTTAAAGCTTCTGTGTCACGCTTCAGCATCACTGAGTTTGATTCATGACACCAAAAAAACCACCGAGTCTGATTTAATACATGAAAACGACAAAGATTACGAATGGAAACCCTGACTCGTATTTGTCATCATCCACATTACCATCAAGATAATGTGACATTACACACCGGACTGAAAAAAAGATATGAATTGTGTTGTTAATAAGTATAAATAAACTAGAAAGGCACATTTTACTACCTTGTCTGTGTCTGTGTGTCTGTGTGTGTGTGTGTGTGTGTGTGTGTGTGTGTGTGTGTGTGTGTGTGTGTGAGAGACATTGGGAAAAATTGAGTTTGAAAAAAAAAAAAAAAAAAAACATGTTCTGCACCAAAATGTAAATGACTTATTCATAGCCAATACCCCCATTCTGTTAAACTGGGTTATTTTAAACAATTAGGGAAATACTGGAAAGTGTCCTATTTCCATTGTGGAGCAAACAAAATCAAAACTGCAAGAGAAACTTTTTAGTGATTCTAAAGAAAAAGACTGAAAAAACTTTATAACACAAATGCTAGGGGATAACAGTTAAATTGTTAGCATGGAGAAGCTAATGAATGGAGTGAAAGATGATTTCAGTGGACTAGAAGGGTACTCAGAGTGGACACCTCCATCAAGTCCAGCTACACCCCAGAATAAGATCAGCCGTCACCTGAGTGTCATCTCACCACACAGGTGACGTAAAGCCTACTGAAAGTTTTGATCTAGTCGCTACCAAGCAGGACCCAACATGGAGACATATAACAGATAACCAACGGCGCTCTGCCCCATGTGAAACTTGTCGGTATAGAACAGTAACACTCCCAGACTTTGGTAATAATAACTTCTAAACCAATTGGATTGTGGGTTTGCAGTTAACTTATAGTACAGCCCTGCAACTCTGACATTTGACAGCTTGTTCTTACACTGTCTTATCAGAGACCATCTATTCTTGCCCCGATTCAAGCCTGCGAACTCTCATTGACATCCGAGTGGAGTCAGCGCTGGCTGTGGATCGTTCACTGGGAGCGTTCTCTCCACTGTAACCCCTGGAATGAATGTCAGCTTGTGTTCACTATTGATGCTCCTCCGAGGCTCGGTGCAAGAGTGAGTCACTGTCAATGATTGTTCCATTGTAAGGCCTTGGAAACAACATCTTAGTGTCACAAACCACAAGTAGATTAGGTGTTATGAGATTAGTGGTTTCGGAGTAAGACAGTCTCATCTGGTTTGTATGAGGGGGGAGTATAGGTTACAAGTGGTGTTTTAATCTTCTCTTGTGACTTTGTGTAGTAAGTTATACACTCAAGAACAAGCCTAAATATATTTAAGGACACTAACATAAGACTGACTTATATTGGGGATAAAAGCAAGAAAAGCTCAGTATGTTTTTGGAGATTGAAGCCTTGCTTTACTTAAACAAAACATGAGATAGTGCTGCATGAGTGATGTTATCCCAGGAACAGTGCCAAGGTGATAAATTGTGACATTTCTATCAACTATGAGTAATATGAGGCCATGAATTTTGGCATACCATATATTTTAATAAAAAGAACAACAAAAAGATCATCAAAATGTGCTTCACTTCCAACTGTCTTCAAATGGGTTCCCTGGGCTATATGGAATGATTTACAATTATAATTTACAAAGTGACAATTGATGCCATTATTATTAAACAAAAACGGATGCAAACGCTGATCTTCAATAGCTTGTAAACTGAAGCTTAATTTTCACAACCAATTTGACTCAGATAATTGCAATCCATCATTGTGAGTCTTTGGGATGACTGGGGAGAACGGAGCGGTGATGTTGTCTATAATCGCTGTAGGCGTGTCGTTATGATAAATGGCTCAATCAGCTGGAGCTGGGGAGGCGATGCCACGTGAGATCAGAAAAGTTACGCAAAGTTTAGCCACAACTTCATCTTGTGTTACGAAAAGTTTGATAAATGCCTAACCTCGAGGGAAACGTGCACTGAGGAGAAATGACACCATCAAAAAGATGTTGTCGAGAGCAGCAGATTGTTGGGAGAAGTTTTACATCCTGTGAAGCAGTGATGTGTTGTTGTGTGTTTGTGTGTTTGTGAGTCCACCAAATATCTTCAAAACCGCTGCAGATAGAAACACAAAAAACAGATTACTTGGGCAGCAAAGGGCATGCAAATGAGATGATGACCTTGACCTTGAGAAAACTAGGTCAAGGTCAAATTTCAACTTTTGTACTCATCTCGGATTTTTGGTAGGTAGCCATGTGATACCGTACG
Organism: Antennarius maculatus; assembly: GCA_013358685.1. Classification (NCBI taxonomy): domain Eukaryota; kingdom Metazoa; phylum Chordata; class Actinopteri; order Lophiiformes; family Antennariidae; genus Antennarius; species Antennarius maculatus. The sequence continues at coordinate 21,046,046 of CM023617.1, read as the reverse complement.
AGCATTCTATTGGCTGACGGCATCCTGAAGTGCGCTACATTCCATGAGTCTCAGACTTCCGTTCTTTAAACAGTCTATCAGAGTGTTTTAAAGGTAATACACATAGAAGGTGGTTTTGGATCATGTTTAAATTACCGTAAATAATAAGATAACTAGTTTGTCGCTCTATCATTAATCGTGTGTGGTTCCTGGAACGCATGAACCATGAGGAACGACGGCACACTTTCTACTTTTTTAGGTACACGTCTATGAAACCTGATGAGAAATAATCACTAAACAAAAAGCCACATTTTCAGGAAGCCAGAGGCACAAAAATGTATAGGTCAGGGTAAAATGTTGAATCCAGGGGTGTCGCGGGATGCTGCAGTCACTGACTGCCTTGTTTTTCTGTTTTTTATCAAAACCTATGAAACATCGGTGTATTACAACAGCGTGACTTAATGCATCACAAGCCATGAAAAGCATCCTTCCACTCTTGGCCCTGTTTATGTGATCCAAGTGTAAAAGAGCACAAAATACTGATGGGCTTCCATTCAAGGATAGCACTTGGCCTTTATTTAATTACCCTAACAGCCCTCTGTCTCCACTGCCCCCGTCCCTGACTTCCAAATCCAGCAGGCTGTGTCAGAGCTTTAACAGAGGAACGTCTCACATTGTGAGTAACAGGAACTGCTACTAATCATTCAGTTAAGAGCAGATGGGGTTTGGGTGGGGAAAATAATACAAAATGGTATAAAACAATTATGATGAAACATGTTTGATGAGGAAAATACCAATTACCTTAAACGCATCTCTTTCCATTTGTGCCAGGGTCAGCAAATTTGGTTGATCAATTGAGATCTCCGACATGCGAGCAGGATCTAAGGCTAAGTGTTCTCACACATCCAACAAGTCACACACTGGTAGCTGAAGGGGTGCCAGTTCACCTCCTGAGCACTGACGAGGTGCCCTTGAGCAAGACACCCCCCCAAGCCCAAAACAAGTTGCTCATCGGGCGCACCAGAAAGGAGCTGCCCGCCGCTCTACCATCATCCTCTGTTTTGCATGACTACAGACCTCGTGTGCGTGTATTTTCAGAAAATTGTGTGCACTTGTGTTTCATAAATTCATAATGCGTTTAACTTACTCAACTTTCACTTACATTTTTAATGCATGTACTTACATTTTTCAAGATGAGCCTTTTTAGAACGATATAAAACTATAGATTCCATTTGATCATTTGAATTGTTATATTCTTTCCTGACATAAAACCACATTGCAACACAAAGCAGTAGCTCCATTTCGTTCGTCTAGTACAGAGCGACATGTTCCTGAGGTGTCAGTGACAGAATCCTGACCAGCTGGATCACTTTGGGGTTTTGCAGCTGCGCCCCCTGATGTAGCTGCTCCTAAAACTCCTCGTCTTCCTCGCCGCTTCCTGTTCCCATCCCTCATGTGTCCTATATGTTTCTTCCTTTCAAAGACTTGCAGTATTTATATTTAAAATAGCACAGCTTTTATTATTACAATATTTTACATAGTGTGACTTTAGCTCCCTCCATGCATATTTTAGATGACAGTGTATTTATCTGCTTGATAATGTTTTTATGTATGTCACAAGCATTGTGATCATTTTTGAAAAAAAAAGTATAGAGCTGAGAAAACGTTTCATTTCAGACTTTCCGACTTAACCTTACAAAATTTCAGATAGGTCATAATAAATTTTTAAAAAGCCACAAAATTGCACAAGTGGCCATTTGCAATGTGTAAAGTTGTTGTATTGTGCCTTTAACTGTTGTTTTTCTAATAAACATTTTGGTAGATTTACTTAAATAATAGCTTAATTTTCATTGCCGCAGGACAAACTTTGAAGCATTAGGCTTCATTATTTAAGATGCTGATAGGCAAAAAGTAATTGTGTTTCAATGTGTTTACATTAAATAAAGCAGCGCTGATAAAGCAGTTTCACATTGTAGATATACAGGGTGTTTTCAGAACAGCCAATGTTAAATTGTGATAAATTAGCAGTTGTTCTGACCTCAGCAGCCTCCTGCTAACGGAAAGCATCCTCTAAATTTCACTTTGCCTGGCCCTCAACTAAAGGTCATAAAATAAAGTGATAAGGCATCGCGTTCACATATTGCATATTGAACTGTTCACTGGACAAAAACGATAATGACATTCCAAGTCTAATTTAGGACAGCAGTACAGTCAGAATCCACACACAAGTATATTCCCATGTAGTACACCACATGGGAATATACCAAGCATTGACCCAGGGGTGACCATTTTAATTAGAAAAACATTAGACCTAAAGTTAAAAATGAGCATTTCAGAATTCTGAGAAAAGTTGAAAAAAACTGAATTTGTGTTTATGAATTAGCTGTATTGTTAACAAATTCATTCCACTCAAGCATAGAACCAATTCTCACACATGTTCATGAATATGTTCACATTTAGCCACACATTACTGGTACTACACCCCAGAATGAACCAATGCAACACTTGTGAGAAAAGGTTTCATAATAGAAACATTTTGTAATTATTGACATGAATGTTTTACTGACCCTTAATGCATGACTGAAGATGTAGAACAACAAAGACCCTTGACTGTCAAAGTCTTGCGATTGCCCACAAAGTGAAACACTCACTATTGTTACGCTGATATCCCTTGTGTGTAAATGGCACAGACAGCACAGACTAATCCTTTTAGCTAGCAGGAACTGCTGAACGTAATAACACTTTCTTCATTCATAATGTCATTTAATTCCATTTGCATCCCGTCATCAGAATAATAGTTTGAAGACCTGACCAGCCCCATCAGTCATGTGACTCATGTGGATCACCACACACGAATCCTTCAGTGAAAGTCGTGAAGGACAGGTGTGTTTTGGTCCCTCGGAGCGGTTCCAGATGTCGGCAGCGGCTGCAGGACGAACACCTGGAGCTCCAACGCCCCGATCTCCAGTCAATCTCTGTCAGATCGTTACAGGTCATCAGTAATAACATGTCAGGCCAAATCTCTTGTTCTTGTCTCCACATGTTCTACTCCATTATTCCCTGTTAACCCTTTATTTCCCTGCTACTCAGGAGTCCTTCAGCTCCTGTTTTGCCACTGCCTCCCTGGATGTGTTCCTACCCCGGCTCCCTCTACCCCCACTCCCGCCTCCTGCCTCCATTCATTCACGCCTCGGTTCCCCTGCCCTTCCCAGTCGTTTGCCGCTTCACTGCCTCGTTCTTCACTTCCCTCTTCCCAATTACCCTTGTAAATAAATCCGTGTCCGTTGTGCAACTCTGGGTCTGTTTGGTTCTTGTTCGTCTCATTGGTTCCAACAGTCAGGGCGGTCAAGTGGGAACCAATCAGTGGCAGGTGCACTAGGCTTTCAAAGGAAATCCAAGATGGCACTCACTGGTTTAGTGAATGATAAGATTATCAATTACTAGATCCACCCAAAAATAATTACAGGATGTAAATACAGGCTCTCCTACGGTACTGAACACGAAGCTCAAGCTTTAACAGGCTCAAACAGCAGTGTGACAGCCCAGTGATATCCAACAAATTTGATGTTAAAAAATCATCCCAATTTTAGTGGTTTTTTTGCAAAATGTCATTCAAATACAGGCTTTATTTTGCCAGTGTTACCAAAAAAGATTTGCAGTTTCATGTCAGCTCTTGAAAAAAAAAACTAAAAACTGAACTTCAATGAAACCGTCTCTCTTAAAACATTCTGTTCTTTCCAGAACTGCCCTCGTGCAGGGCAGGTGAGATTAGGGCTCAGTCAGATGAAAGATCATGGTTTAATGCAATTTATATGTGTGAAGATATTCAGAATTAAAATACATAGAAAATGAGTTTAAATATGAAGCAGTACAACCCTGAAAGAGAAGCATGACATTGCGTTGAATTGGTCACTCGGACTAGAAAAGGTGAGATTTAAGTCCATCCATTTACCATCTAAGTAATAGTCACATTTATTTGTACATAACAGCCATTCAGTAAACAGGAATGTAATGACAGAATGGTGACCAATGAACTGCATACTTTTTGTAGTAATATCATAATTCTAAAGTACAATAAGAAGCAAAAAATATGTAGTAATAAATGTTTGTGGTTCTCCACTGGCTACTAAAATTCCACAACCCTCATTTGTGTAGAGGTGATTCTCTTTCTAGTTGGGTGTAAGATGACATCATGTTCTGTTCAACTCAGAAGAGTCTGGATATTCATCATTAAATCAGGAATATAGATACAGATATACGTCCAACACAGAGGAAAAGAAGAACTGGTCTGAAAACATGTCATCCCATATGTGGCTGGAATATCTGAGAACTTCAGAAGGATTTCCTGAAAACACAACCTCCCAACGCACTGGATGACAACCCAAGAGGAATCATGTATTACTAACCATCCACGCCCTCCAGCAGCCCCGACAACCTTTAATAGCAGGTTAACTGTAAATGAGATTTTTGTAAATCTCAAACTGTCTACCACTCAAAAGAGGCCAGAAACGTCAAACACACCACTGATCTGTTAAATCTGAGGAGGCCTCTGGGGTGAGAAGTGAGCGGTTTTCAAACCTTAAAAAGGGTTGGAAAACCTCCAGGTTTATAAAGTACAGAGGACTGGAAGTGAACACAAACGTTCCCTAACACTGCTTGAGAAGCCATTTTTACTGTCTGCAAAAAATTATAAAAGTAAAGCATAACAGCATTATTATTATTTGCAACAAGTGCCCTGAAATCACACGACAAAGGCTGCAGGAATTGTGTGTGAGGAAAAGGAGGAAGCCAGGTGACGTTATAACAGCTTAAAATCCTCACAGGAAGAAAGTAGATGGACGGGTCAACATAGCTCTGACACAAACAAAGATGACTCTCCAATATATTTATTTCTTTTTAATGCATGAGCAGAATCATTCCTGAACCTGAGGTTGTGTGGTCATTAAATACCTGAATCAGAAGAAAAACAGATTAATTTTGATTATATCGAGGTGGTGCAGAATGTGTTGTATTGATGTTTACTAGCCTTTGTGTGTGTGTGTGTGTGTGTGTGTGTGTGTGTTCATAAAACATGTATTGGTTGTTTTTGTTAAAGGGCACATATATTACAGTCATAAACCGGTGAGCAAACGCGTTTGAGGAGAACGCGTCCAGCAGGAGGTCCACCTCAGGGAACGCAAGAGACAAATAAGACAAATGAAATGTTTGATATTTACACCAGCTGTGTGGCTGAAGATGGTGGTGTTGGTGTTTGATTAAATCCGTTTATCTCCATTCTTCTCACAGTGTTTCATTTGTGTCGCAGTCAAACCCGCTCATTTGGGTGTCGTTTCCAGAAAAAGCCAAAATGCTTCTCACCTCCTGGAGTCTGATATGCAAAATGACTCTCGATAATAATGTTGTGGATTTAATGATGTTTTCATAGTAGATGACATGTCGAATGTGTTTCAAGTCATTAATAATGTAAACAATAGAATATAGCCTAACAGAATGAGCCTCATGCAGTTCAGATTTGTCGCAAGATACAAAGTATTACTGATTTAATTTCTAAGGTCATTCAAATACAATGTGAAAAGTGACCCTGTGTCCGAACAACTCCAACTCTGTACATACAGTATGTGCACGCAAGACCTGTAATTTCCCCTGAATGGCTCTGCCTCCTACACACACCACCCTCATCAGGTGGTGAGAGCCCTCCACAAAGCCAGTCTGATGAAGACACACCACTTATCCAAGACACAGACAAGGTGAAAGAGACCATTGTTCTTTGCCTGATTTAACTTTCCTATAAGATGGTAATCTCATTAGAGCTATAATGAACATTGGCTACCAGAGTCAGTCTGTCAGCCTTCTTTTAACATGTAAAACTACTTTTGGAGAACACAGCCACTCTGAATGCTGTTGTATTGCCAAGGGCAAGTGTGAATGTTTTTTAAAGGCTTAACCCAGATGGGGCAGTGGCTTCTGAAGGGAAGGGAAGAAGTCGAGTCACTAGCGTGTACCTAAAATATGATTTCTCAACTAGGGAACAAAAAAGCACTTGGTGCACCTCATTCTTTTAGGTATTTTTATCTTTATTGTCCCATTACTATTGTGTTTTTTATGGGTAAAAGGTTTAAAACAAGGTCCCATCCCACAATTCTGACGAAAGTGAAAAGGTAACGTGGAAACTGTTCCTCAGTCCAAAACCTACACAACATGTGTCAAACTCAAGGCCCGGGGGCCAAATGTGGGCCACCACACCATTTAATGTGGCCCACGAGAGCAGAAAAGTTCAGAAGAGGTCAAAAGTGTGTTTTGACCAAAACTACATTTCCCATAACGCAGTAGTTCAGCCCATTTTAAATCTGACAAAAACATGTTGTACAAAGTTAATGTTCTAACTTGTGTTTGATGTCATTTTTCTTTATTATCGATAATTTGATCCTTGATTGATGGAGTTCTGTGGGTTCAATAACCTGACAAATTAAAATGATTTATGCTATAATAGAGCAAATGTGTTTTTTCTGTGTAACTGTAATGTTTGTAACTTGAATAAGTAATAAATTCAGTAATTTAACAGTGAGGACTAGTTACATTAATTTACATTACATTGAGCTGCATGTAGTTATTTATAAGTTATCTGGTCGTTTAAGGACAGCCGTTATGCTGATGTGGCCTTCAGTGAAAACGAGTTTGACACCCCTGATCCACACCAACAAAACCAACCACTGCAACAAAATCATAAAACACCATTTGAAAAAAAAAAATCCAGTAGACAAGCATGAGTAATCACATAACAGCTGTAAGAAGACGAGGAGGAGGAACGAGGAGGAGTGGACCGTGCTGCTGGTGGTAACCTGCTAATCCCACAGGTAGAAACCATTATGGTTACTGGTATTGGCTGGATGCATCTATACATAAAGTATCCCTGAGGTATTTAAATTAAACTTCCTCACAGAACATGTTAGGACTTGGAAGAATAAAAGGTAAGCACATGCACCCTGATGCATCACATTATTTTTCTGTCAGACTTCTCTACATAATCTCCCCCAACATAATCCCTTTGAGAAGAGAAAACATTTCTCTCACTTCAGGTGCTTTAGGCTCAGATTTGCATTTTCAGATGTCAGACTCATTTAACAGAATGTCAGGACACCAGGATGGAGAGCTGTTTTCTTTATCAGCACACTGAGAACGGAGGTCAAAGGGCGATGTTGGCATTACAGTATGAACATGAATCAATGCAAGAAACCACTAAACACATCTCGGTTGTTCACACATACTACTCCATCAAGGACATAATCCTTCAATATTATTGACACCTGCATACATTGTTGGAATTAACTGATCAATATTTATTTCAAATTGCCTCTAATAAAAATAGATTTTTAGATAAACCCAGCCCACATGGTGGATTTATTGATGATTCTGGGGTTCAGATAAAGTTAATACCCTCTCACACCAAAGTGATTCAGTTTGCAGGTCGTTTTAGACGAGTGTGTGTGTGTGCGTGTGTGTGTGTGTTCAGGGCAACTTTTCCACACTGCCTGTCAGAGAATCAGGCAGAACCACACAGAAAGCTTCTCCACACCTAAAGCTACAACCTAATTCTCATCACTGGATGTGGGAACTACCTTCAGAGTCACACTGACTGATTTATAGAAAGAAAAAGAGTGTGTGCCTCCAGTGTGTTCCAATAGAAAAGCCAGTCTGCAGACGAGAGTACAGAATGATGTAAACACACACACACAGAACAACACTAGAGAACAGAAGAGGTCTTACCTGGGAACATGAGCGCAGCAAACACCCCTGACAGGATGATGAAACAGACCGACTTACACATGCCTCTGATTCTGATCTGCTCGTTTGTTTGGTATCTTCCTTCAGAGAGATGCCCCCCCCTTTTGCTTTTTCTTTCTCTTCTTTTTCCCCCTGAATGTCAGTTTGGACAGCTTTGCATTCCCACTTGCAGGCTGTAATGAATACGCTTTAAATCCAGAGCAAGTAGTAGTTGGCAGAGGACACACACACTCACACACACACTCTCAGAGGTTCTCCCTCTCCTCCACGTACTACAGCACACAGAGGGACCAGTACTCTGCAAGATTGGGGGGGGGGGGGACATAGAGGGCAGTCTCAGCTCCGTTGCCATTGGCTGGAGCTCCTGTCAATCACAGAGGAACAGTCCCGGCTCTGTTTTTCTCTTTTTTTCCTCGTGATGCTCTGAATCCTCAACCCTGATTTCCTTTCTCTGCCCTCTGACAGAACTAGAGCAGGATCGGAAAAAGATGTCACGGGTTTGAATCAGTTAATAATAATCATATTCTCCTAAATAATGCAGAATATCATCCTGGATTAGAGCTTTCTTTTAAAAAAGCATTCCTGGTGTGATTTTGGTGTTGTCTTAAATTAACACTTCAGCTCAAAAGGAGAAAGTCAGTCATTAATTACTCATTCCAAATCAAATGGAAAGTTAAAAGATATTTATTAATGCACAAAATGTTTCTGGATATTCACAGCAAACACAATGTTGCAGTATTTTTTTCTAACTAAAACAGGGATTTGTTTTAACGTGTCAAACAAAAAAAACTCAAACTGAAAAATTGGATTTAAAATCACATCTGAAGAAGTTTTCAGGTAAACACGTCTTCGAGCGCCGCTACACAAAATGTGTATGTATTCCATTTTAAATCAGTTATTCCTGCTGAGCGGACTGATGTGAGCTCATGCATGAACGAAGTAGAAGCCAACATTTGCATTTATAGCAAAGATTTCATTTTAAAAAGATGAGACTTGTGTTTTCAAATCAGTTTGGGATGTCTTTACTCTCTTACATTGTCGAGCTGTTTCTGTGTTTAAAACCATCTTCAGAATGCAGTTATGATGTTTTGAGATTTCACTCAACTTTCCACTGTCATGGGGGGTAGTGACTGAATTTTTTTTTTATTTTTGGATGAACTGCTGCTTTGAATGCGCATTAATGAGGGATTTCCATGCGGCGCTGTGACAGGTTGGACTGCTGTGCCTGGTTGAAAATCAGAGATGTGTTCATTTGTAGAAAATAGGAACACGGCTGGACAGAAATGAAAATAATGAGATTGCATTTCACTTGTGATTCGTCGCCCTCGATCGCTCACTGGCTGTAATTTTGTTAGTCAATAGATCTGATGTGCAGCTCCTTTTGAAATCCTCTTCCTCAGTGATCTACTATACAGAAAATGTAAAGTTTACTCCATATCCATTACAGTAGGTTCCAGATGATACATGCTGCACGTTATAAGCATTCAGTCTAGTAAGTGCCGTTAGTCAGCTGTTTTGCTGTTTCTATGGGATTATTGAATCTGCCTTGTTAAACAATTTCCTGTTTTCTGCAGGTTTAAAAAATGCTTCCATCAGTGTCAGCCTGGCAGTGTGGTCTGGTCATGTTGGATTTGGTCATGGGATGCTCTGAATTGGGACATGCACTCCTCGTCCTCATAAATGAATCAAAACCAGGTCCCAATGGGAGGGATTAGTTAAAGGATTGTGTCAATAATCCAAATTATAATGAAAATAATTCACATCTTGATCCATTCCTTTTTTCTATACTGAAGAAAATGTGTCTAGAGGGCAGATCGTGGACTGTGGGGTAGTTAAAAGGGTGCATGAAGGCTGGGTAATGTTATGATGCTCTCTACAGTTGATGTAGAGACAGTCACATCCGACTGGGGGCGTGAGGCAGGGGATACTCCGGGTATGACGCCAGTGCATCGCTGAGCCACACAGACAACCAAATGCACGTTTTTGGAGTTGTGAAAAATTAGAGCTCTAAAAAATTATGAAACAATTCCTGCAAGAGTTGTGTGTCAGGTCCATTCATTGATAGCTTTAGAATGAGTCAGTGAAGCATCATCTCCAGTGTGTGATCTCAATAGCTGCATGAGCTTGTAGCTCTTGGTTGGGATGATGGTTTGATATTCAAATAAAAGCTAATTTGATACCCAAGAGAACCAGAAACCTTTAATTTTATATGACAACACAATAATATACTGCCACGTGTCTCCCAGGATGGTGTTGGTTTTGTGACTATAGTCGTACAGAGTGTCAAGGGGAACACGGGGAGATACAACAACATGCTTTCAGCTGAATTTCTTCACACAATTGAAGCCTAATGGTCTGCAGGAGTGTATTTAGAGTCACTCAATCCTCTCTAATTTACCATTGATGCCCTCTTTAACACAAAAGGAAATGCTCTTCTTGGTGACAATCTGACATCAAGCTGACAAAGATGAGTCAAAGACACACAGATGTGTTTGGGCTGTCAGAACTAAAGCTCAAACAATCCTCACTGAACTAAGATGGTTCATCTTTATTGAAATACAATAGAAAATAAATTCAGACATAATTTGACTAATTATTTTTAGACTTGTCTGGAGCTCTTTTCAGTAATATATGATGACATTTATAGTAAATATAGTCAAACCGAAGAAGTCCTGTCTGAATGATCTAAAGCAGATTTTGTAAACACTGGCTGAAGATAACCTGCTAGGTGAATCCTAACTTTTCTGTGGGTGGGGGTCATCTTGCATGTACACACATTTACACATCAGTCAGTAAACAGGCGTCGAGCACCCGAGTCACTACAACCACGAGTCATAGTGTCTAAACCTCCACTCTAATCGTCGTTCAATTTTCATTCCACAATTCCTATAAAGACATTAATAAAGCTTCATCCAAAACAATATTATTGACTGAATGAATATTATTACATCATCTGCTGAGATGCCCTAGTAACAATGATTAGTGTGTATTCTAGTACATCATCAGGTTGTAATGATAAACAGTAAGCAGCACTGAATGAGTCCTTGAACTCCGGCCCCCCATGTTGGCACACAGCAGTCAGCCTCAATGTCAGACCTGCAGGTCAGCACAGCTCTAAATATTCATGCATCATTCTCACTTCGCAAAAGACTCAAGTCAGTCAGTCATTATCGTACCCCGCTTAGTCCGCTGACGGGGTCGCGGGGGAGCCGGTGCCTATCCCGGCAGTCTCAGGGCGTGAGGCGACAGCGCTACCCACTGCGCCACCGTGCCGCCCTAAAGACTCAAGTGTTGTTAGATATATCCAGTGTGTTGCACAAGAATTGTTCATTGCTCTAAACATGTTAGAGAAGAAAAAACTGCAGACTATTAAAAACTTAAATAAACAACATCTATATAGTGAATTCTTCTTGGGCCAGGGGTCATTCTGACCCTAAAAGAAAAATAAGGACATAATTGACTTAAGAGTAGGCTTTCAAAGTCGATGGCTTCATCACTTTCTTCTGCTCCAATATCGACTGGTGTCCGCCTGACAACACCTTTTATTACCAACACTCCAGTGGGTGTGTGGATGGAACACCACTACTCCAATCATGAGCGTCAAGTGTGAACATAACTGTCAGTTCACCACAAACAATACGGATGTAGAGGGAAAGAGGTTCGACGTAGAAAACCTGAAGCCTCCCTGACGATTTCAGAGACTCCAACATTCAGTAAAGCATTTTGTTAAAATGACTATTAATTAAGACATAGCAAAGTAACATCTCAAACTACAGTATATCAAAAAGACAAAAACACATCAGTTTCAACTTTTGACAATTCTTTAGATCACAACTGGAAGGAGAAAGGTAATTCTTTATATAGGCATGTGCTAGACTCAATAGATGTACGACAATAGTATAATATTGACAAATGTGTGCAATAAAGAAATACTACATGTATAACGATAAAGGTCTTAACCACAAACAAATTCTTCAGGTTCGACTGTTGAAAATCCATTTCATCATTAAGGACTGCCATTAAATTTAAAAATCCGATCTCGGCTCTTTTTTTTTTGGTCAATCATCCCCCCTGTCCAATGCGCTCCTCTTTCAATGGGCCATCAATACACTGACACGATATAGGAAAATAGGTTTGTGCTAGAAATGGTAATAGTAGATAAGTTTATTATTATGCACCACTTCGAGATTCATATCTTTAAAGTCTTTGTGTTGTATTATGTCAGAGCAAAGTTTATGAGTGATGTGCATGCATTTAAAAGTACTGATTCTCCCATACTAGCTGGGAGAATAACTAATTCTGCATTAATGGTGGCGAGTCATTTCCCCCACAAAAATACAACTTCTGTCAAAGAGGGGTCACTTCTGAGGATTTCATTGTTAGACAGAATGATCTGTTATCTGCTGAGCTTTTTCCCTTTCACATTAATTTATGTTGACGATCATTCGCCCTCTTAATAGGAGTAGTTTGTAGTTTATTGTCTTCACCTTTATAAAGGGTAAAGTAGTGGATTTATTCTTTATTTACTCAGTATTCAGTGAATGATTTTATATTCCAAATGGTGTTATTTAGATAATTATGATCAAGACATAACTGCCCTTATAAAGAACAAATGTATCATAAATCTGAATCATGTTCTGTCACCAAACCAATGCATTCCCAGATTAAAGACATTCAGACTCCATAATTCCTAAATAAAAGCAAACATATCTTGGATCAATTAAATATATGTGAAAAAAATAGAACAAATTAGTATTTAGTGACTTTGAATTGCGTTTTGTGCATCCCAAAATAAAATTCGATACATACGAAAATCAACACAATGCGTTTTGAATGAGGCACGATTGCAGATACATCGAAATATATGTATCTTTATCCAAGTCTATACAGCCAGTGGGAAACAAGGGATGAGTGAAAAAGCCCCAAGTTACACCACAAAGTTCTTTGATACCTCCTTGGCCTCCCCCAAGGAAACCTTTACTTCCTGCTGAGTCTCATCTCCTCGATTCTCCCCGTTGAGGACAGCCTTGACCTCCTTGGTTACCCAGGGTTCATAGTTAGAGTTGTGTTTGTCCTGACAGGGACCCCCGCGTCCACACAGGTTCATATAATCCATTATACACTGTGCAGCCCTCTAGTTCCCCCATGTTGGCCCACAGTCACATCCCAGTCCATGGTGTTAAAATGTCCTCAAGGTAAAGGAAACAATCATTAAATTGATTTAACAAATGTATATTTAGATGTGGGTAAGTATGATGTAGCGCAGACATCTTTTACTTCAATATCGTTTCGTCTTCCTTTCTGTATCATTTACGTCCCCCATTGTACTCTTTGTACTGGTTTTTGTCAGTTGGTCTTTTTTGGCTCCTCTCGTTTTTTTTTTTTTAATCAGATTGAAAATTAGACCATCTGGTTAAATGAATAAATAAAAAAGTCCAGCCTGATGCTCAGTCAGCAAAGGATGTGATGTCCTGTGAACACGGAGTGTGAGCGAGACAAACCTCGCCAAATGAGTTCCAATTTCTTAGCTTGGCTTTTCCCATAAGGAGTCTGATTTTAATAAAGGTGTTACCAAGTGGGCAGAGATCAGCAGACAGAGGGCAGGAAAAAACAGAACATTAAGCAGACCAGCAATAATAGAGAAGAAGGACAGTAGAGGAGTTCGAGACTTAAGATGGAGAGTAATGAAAGACACTCAAGGGACTGTTAGTGACCTCACATGTAATACACCCCACCCCCACCCCCTCAGTTTTTAAAGAGGTGAATTTCTCCTGAAAGTACCTCTCAGTAAAAGCAAAAATGATATGTTGCTTTTTTTTTTCTTGCTAAACATAAAATGATAAATATAGTCGGGCCTTTCTATTGCAGCTCAGACTAGACGCAGGTATGGTGATGCAGCCAAATGTTCTTTATGTTATGTAACATCAATGAATGAATTGTTCTGGAACTCACCTGCACTGAGTAGACGCTCCAATTTGTCTGCTAAATACTCTACTTATTGCACATATTGCACACTTATTGCACACTTCCCCCTCCAGGTGGGTCGTATGCACCATTAAACATGTCTCCAATTGATCTAATTGAGCTGATCACTTGAGAAGCATGTAGCTAATGATGTTACCATGTAGCTGTGTAAACACGTGGCAAAGAACGACTCACAAATCATGCATATGGTCAATTTATGATGACCAATTCTATATTACATGTTTTTGGAAGTCAAAGTTCCCAAAAGATTCCCAGAGAACCTGTGAATTTCACACAATGAAGTCCCAGGTCCTCAGCGTTAATGAACAGGAATAAGGTGACAAATGATTGTGCTAGCTACTTAACAGCTGAGTAATGCAATATTAAAAAGGTAATTATAATAGTAATACGGTAGGCAAAAAATGGGCAATATATCTATCCTCTCAGGTCAGAAAGCTTAGAAGCTTCTGGCTGTTTGGATTTGACTCTGGCTGCAAACTGGTGACTCCTGCTCTAAACCAGTCACAATAATGAGAACCATTTTTTAATATCCATAAATATGCGGTGTACCACATGTATGTTCTATATTTTTTACAGTCGGATCTGTTTAGAGCAGAAAAAGACTGTAGAGCCAGATGCAGGAAAATGATGGTCATGATATTTGATTACAATTCAATAACACTAGCAGTTAAAGGTAGAGGCACAGAGGAAAAAAGGTCAAAAGTCAAAGTACAGACAAGGCACAGACAAAGATCCAGAGCCAAAAACAGGTCGGTACAGGGCTAGGCAGAGAAAACACAGCCGGCGACACAAGAAGCTTAAGACTTACGTGGTTGAACAGAAACAGGATCGGCAGACGGATTAGAGGCGTCCAAAACATCATCAGGAAAAAATCACAGGAAAGCTGAGGTCAGCAAAATCCAACAGATCAATACACCAACACGACTTCCTGAAACAGAATCTAGAATCTACCCGAGGCTAATTAGGAAATTGCAGACAGGTGTGGAGCATTGGGAGCTGGTAATTGGCCGCCTCACCTGTCAATCAATCACCAAGTCAGGTCAGCTGATGAGGGGAGGTGGGAACAACCCAGACTGATAGAAACAAAGTCTTACCTTCACACCTTTATTTTCTGCATATCTTATTATAATAAAATACCACGCAGTTTATAAATGATTAATCTGATCATCCACTTGAACTTGCTGGGTAATTTATAAGAGACCAATTAATATTCATTTTGTATATACAATACCTGACAGGGACATTGTGCCTGAGGGCCTTAAAATGAGCCCTTCTGCATGATTAATGTTTCCCTTCAAGATCATGTTGGATTAAATCTCAAAGGAATTTTACAGCCTGCAGTGAGTTTTCCTCGTGTCAGACAGCAACACAATGTGATAATCAACATTTTCTCACACTTTTATTTACTTTTACACACAAAAGCAACCATTTTCAAAAGATTTACCAAAAAGAAAAGCCTAAAAACCAAAATGCTTCATTCTATATACACTCATCATACCTGGAGTTTTTTATTAGTGTAGATATTTATAGTGAGTTTGCTCCAGAACTCACTGGTTTGACAGCATCTGACGCTTTATGTATGAGGCAGGAGAATGGAAATCCACAGCCTCACCGTCAGCCTTTGTAGAGGTTTGCTCCTGGGAGAAGACGCTGTCCTGATTTCCCATCAGCCAACACTCCATTCCCATCGAACAAGGGGGGGGCAGACTTGACCAGAATGTTAATACCGTCATAAAAAGACCTATTGAGATGTAGTAAAAAGAGAGCATGTCATCCCGTCACTAGAAAGCTTGACAACACCCACACAAAGTACAGCGGTACCTCTACTGACCAATGTCTCTGCATACGAAACGCCTCAACAGGAAAACATTGTGTCTGGTTACGAAAGAAATTTCGACTTACGAAAGGTAAAAATACAGTATGGGCTGATACTCGCAGTTCCCACAGGTTCCTGAATGCAAAATTATTATAGCTGCTCTGCCATTGGCTATTACCTAGCATCCTGACATCCCATTGGCTAAAAGGGACCTCTGTGTGGAGCTAGATAGGTATCTATGCAGCGTCCTCGTCATTCGGCCCTCGACCCGTCAGGTGTTCTGATATTCACTTTCCCAAGAAAGTGATGGAGAAAAGAGGAAAAGAAAAGACGAAGAAAAGAGTTTTTTTGTCCGTACAAACAAAACAAGAGATGATAGAAAAGCATGAAAAAGGGATGCGTTTGGTTGATCTCACCAAAGAATATGGCCGTAATGCATCTACAATCACCACGTTATTAAAACTAAAGGAAGTTTAAGGAGTTTAAGGCATGGCGTGGGTGGTTGGAGAAGTTCAGAAGGAGGACTGGAATTCACTCTGTTGTTCATGGTGAGGCAGGAGCGCATGAACCAAAGAGGGTAAAAAACAATGAGGACAGCAGTTAAAAGGTTAATGACCACCAGTTTTATTCTTTACTCTATTCTTTGTTTTTTACGTGATGCACAACTCTCATTTATTGTGTAATAATCTAATTGTAACATGTATTTGTTACATGTTTTGATGCATTTTTATGCTTCATAAAACATTTATGTGTGAATTTTGGGGGGCTTGGAACGGATTAGGGCATTTGCATGGAAAACGCGTCTCTACTTACGAGATTTTCTACTGATGTAATTTCTTGCAGAACCAATTAATTTCGTAAGCAGAGGTACCGCTGTACAAGGTAAACACAAGGATGGTGGGATGGACCTGATTTTCAGATTTCCCACTGTGTTTGAGTTTTCCTCAGTGTGTGGAAACAATTTAAAGTTTTTCTAAAATGATTTTGTCACAGCCAGCCTTCATCCATCTCTAACCAGACACACATTGGAAGTAAATTGTTTGTCCAACCGGGGAGGCCGTTCACCACTTGGCTCTCTTTCTTTACAGGTTTAAGAGTGATGAGATTTTGATCCCTTGGAACCATTAGCTCCTCTCAACCCCCCCCCTCCCCTGCACAGATGGTAGTGTGCACTTCACTCTCCATTTGGTCACAAAATGGGAAGCTGGAGGACAACCAGATCAAGACAGGAAATTGCAAACGTGAGATGGAGGCATGGGGAGACACTGCCAGCCTTTGACGTGGCGGATTGATCCACAAAAATGGGAATATGAGCTGTTGTTAAGAGGTGATCTATCATGTCACCCCCCCCCCCCCATCTGTTGGTAGATTCTCCTCCAACAGCAAAAACGGGATAGTGATCATCTTGTCCATAAAAAAATGCATTTTCTACTTCTAGGATCTTAAAAATGGGGATTTGATTTGTTCTCTTGCATTTTAAGTGACTGGTGAGACAAATAATATCAATCTTTCTTGACCTTTTGATGGCTTAACATATTGATCCGGCATGCACACAGAAATGAGAATATGGTAAATAATTATTGCTGAGAAATTGATCTACAAGTAAATCTATCATTATACGCCTTTTTAATATCTGCCGCATTGATTAGAATTAGAATTTTTACTTTAAAATCACTATTTAATATCAGAAGTGGCTGATAATGTGTTTATGAAACACCGGTTTATTTTAAGTCATTAAATTAATTGATTTTTTTATAAACTGAGATAAGGTCCAATCATGAAAAACATGAAAAATGAAAATAAAGGTTTGTACTTGAACCCCAGAGTTATTGATATTGTTTGAATGGACACACCTGTTTTTTCTGAGCTCAGGTTCCCTGAATGAAAGCCTA
This sequence comes from Antennarius maculatus, assembly GCA_013358685.1. NCBI lineage: Eukaryota > Metazoa > Chordata > Actinopteri > Lophiiformes > Antennariidae > Antennarius > Antennarius maculatus. Next base: position 21,028,592 of record CM023617.1, on the reverse strand, counting down.
ATTGTACCGTATTTGTCGCCCTGCCTGTGGAGCTTAATTGCAGTCATTAATGTCATTTATTCATTGGCTCATTCATTGAGGTGTGATATTCATGAGCAATAATGGTCAAGAACAGCTCGAGTGCCGATGAGAAACTGTGGCAAATTCGACAACAAAAAGGGGGCGTTTGAAGTTTAGGCCAATTTTCTAAACGATAAAAATACACGCGCCAGAGAATTGTCTTTTGTTGGAGCCACAGGAGTGTTCAACATATTTTCTTTCCTCAGCTGTGTTGGCGCTAATCCCTGAAACCAATATGCTCTTTATTCTCACAACTCAAAAAGTGAGCTCACACACACACACACACACACACACACACACAAAATGAAATATCAGATACAGACTAGAGAACTTACGATTTTTAATCAACATGTTCAAAAATTAACGCTTGCAGTTCCAGCCCAGGTCCCATTATAAAGCCTGTGGGCGGAGCTTCGGATATTCCTTTTCTATTTATGAAAAGGGACATTAATGCCTCATGCTATGCTGATGATGGTCCACTTTCAATTCCACAAGGAATTAAAGGCATGCAGAGCAACACATAGTGCAGTAACACCATAGCAGCTTCACGTTTTTAACTTCTGGGAGGTGAACCTTCACGTTGGGCCCAAAGCAGATGAATCTGATGTCCACAGCTTTACAGCAGGGAACATTTCTTGACCACCGTCATCATCAACTCGAAGCTCATGAGTATCTCTAGTGGAAGGCGATGCCAACTGTCATTACTAGAGTTGATAGATTTGATCATTACAAGCAAGTATGCAAATATTTTCCTCTGCCAAAGAGTCAAAGAGGCGTCAGAGGTGAGAAACTCATTCATAGCGGCCAAGATTTGAGTTCTTGCAGCCTCGCCTTTGGATTTGTTCCTCTGCCTGACGACGACTGTGTGTCTGGGGAGACACAGAAATTGTTGCCTATGTTTCCTCCCAGAAGGTCAAATCAAATCCAGACAACTCAAACAAATCCATGAACCAGATCATTTTGTTTGTAAGGACGTAGCACCTTCTTGATGCTCGATTCTTCCCGTCCAAAGACGTTCCTGTGGAACTTCTTCACTATAGGGAAAGAAGTTGAGATGCTCTTTTCCACCTGGAAAAAATTAGCTCTGAAAGTTAATTCTCAGTGTATTTGAGATCCAGTTTGTAGCATCTAACCAGTTCACTGGTGTTTTTAATCACTGTGGCTTCTTCATGTCCTCGTGCACAGGAAACACAATCAAACTGGTTTCCTACCCTTCCTGCTCCTCCTTTAGCTTTTGTACAAACCTGAGCTGCTGATGAAAATCCTCTCATGTGTCGGTCAGAATGACACACACACACACACACACACACACACACACACACACACACACACACACACACACACACACACACACACAATGATCCACTTTACTGCTAGTATTGGTTGTGCTTGTACAGTATGGACCTCCTGCTATTTACTTTTGCAGTTTCTAACAAATGAATGTGCTTACAGGAGAATTCTGTGCAGGAATTAAGCTCATTCACTTTACATGAGTGCATAAAGTGATTTTTTTAAGAGGAAAATGCTGATGGTGTGTGCAACATTTCAAAAAGTGTGCATTCATGATTGATGTAAATGGTGTAAATACATATCCTCTCAGTTATTATACCCTCATGGGTGAGAGAGACGAGGGGAAATACAAGGTCTCTCCATCTCAAACTGCCTGCTGACTGACTAGCAAAGGATTTAGTTGTTAGAAATACATTTCTAACAACTTCTTTACTGCTTCAATCTTGTGATGAATGATTGGAAAGTATTTTCAGTGTCACACACTGAATAATTCAGCTCATACGAGGCACAAGATTCAGACAAATAACCCTGCTTTTTGAAAAAAAAGTTTAGTTTATGAAACATTGCTAAAGCCTGTAGGAAGTTAAACACAACTGCATCATTCAACAGTATGTCACGGTGATAGTTTGATGACTTTAAATCAATCAGTCTTATTACTTTAGAGTCACTGATTAGAGGTACCATATAAAGTGATGTACAAAATAGCCTCAGTTGAAATGATGGCTTATATGTCTTGTTCCCTCATCTGGATTCAAACCCACAACCCTCTTGCTGTGAGAGGAAATTATTAAACACTCCAAATCTGTGTTCTGTTAAACTCCACAAATGTTTTATTGACTTTAAATAAATATCTGGTGGTAGTGAGTAGATATCGACTGAACTTTTATGTACAAGTGAATTGTTCCTTTAAAGGTCAGTCCAAAAGCAATTTTTTCCCTCGCTACTCCGTAATTGCTCTCAAGGAGAAAAGAGATCTAGTTTACAAAGAAATCTGCCAGCTGAATATTAAAAAATAACACTCAATAACACAATTATAGAGAGAGCACAACATCTGAATCACTGCAACATGTAATTAATCTTGACTGTTCAGTAAAGTTTGGGAGCAGCCCCCTGTGTTCAATGTGTTCAGAAAGAAATCCAATGCTGTGGGGCGAAGTGGAGGGGATGGGAATATAATTACACACACTTCTGTTTCCAGTCAAATGCTTTACAAAACCCCAAACTAGTGGTTATTAATTTGGATAGAGAACACAAAACAGATGGAGCGGGTAATTGTGAAGAGTCGCCAAGCACACAGCAGAGTTTCAAATGGATTGAAATTGTAATTTTCCTCTGCAGACAATAAATTCAATGGATCCCCCCCCCCTGCAGGACATGTTTTCATTCTGCGCAGGAGGCTTGTAATCTGTCTTTGATTCTAATATACATTATTATCATAATTATAATGCAACTGAAATCATGGAATGATTAGAACTGATGCATTAATTTTTTAGCATTCTGCATATTTACACATTGGAGCTGCTGGGGGCTCATTTGGCTCTACTTACACCGGTACACTAATAAAGATGCATTACACAGATTTCATGGAAACGTCTTAATGTGTAAAATAACACCAAACTAGAACTGACAAATGGAGAAAAACTACTTGATAGGATTAGATGATTGGCCTGCGCTTGGAGGGTGAAGTTGGGGTGCACATTTGATTGTTGTGAGGGAGAGGTTGTCACTAGGTAGCAGTCCCTCACAGAGGGTTTGACCCTGACCCTGCACGCTCTACCTTTGGTAGTTCAGCAGCATTATCCAGGTCGACCCCCCCCCGTCCTCCGGCCTTCAGCTGGTGCCTCAATTTGATGGCTTGTCCTGGAAAAGAGGTCATCAGTCACCTTCAGTTAAAGTCATCTTATTTATAGCAGCCATGAACAAACCATAGTTGGAAGAGCAGCTTTCCAAATGTCAGAGGAGCGTGTATTATAATTACATAATTAAAGAAAATAATGAAGTTAATGAAGCTTTAAATATATTATATTTTCTATTATGATGTATTTCATTTATATAATAATTATTTATGTACTGTGGGCAGCATGGTGGTGCATCTCACAGCAAGAAGGGTTTGAGTCCTGTTATGTGCAGTTTGGATGTTCTCCCCATGTTTGCATGGGTTCCATTCAGGTTCTCCAGTTTTCTCCCACCTCCAAAAACATGCAGCTCAGGTGAATTGATCAGTTCTAAGTTGTATGTAGGTGTGAGTATTTGCATGAGTCCTTATTTGTCTTTCGTGTGGTTCCACGGTGGCTGGCGACGAGTTCGAAGCACCTCTTCCTCCTCCGCTGGAGATGTGTGCTGCTTTCTTGTGGCTGGACTGCCTTGTTTTAGATAAATTAAAACAAAAAAACACGAGAAAGGAAAATGTTTGAAATGCACAGAAATACAGTAAGGTTAGCTAGATTAGCTAGGTCAGCCACAAAGTGTGTTATTAGGTCCCATCACTACAGTGCAGCTGCTAAATGTTCACCTGTCAGCACTAAAGTTGACAAAGAAGCGTGGTTCAAACCCGGAGGGGAACATGGGTGGGAGCAAATGGCTATTATAGCTGAATGTATGTACCGTCTGAATGCATGCAGTTATTTGAAAATATACATTAAATATGGATATCAATGCCCAGTACAGTGAACACAGTCAAGCTGCTTCAGGTGAGGCTCAAGGTGTTTGAGATGTGAGCAGCAGAGCTGTGGGGGACAGCAGGTTCCTCATCTTTACTGTCTTCATGGTGTTTGGTCTAGAAAACATGACAGCAGACATCAGGCATGTCCATATGGTGGAGTCTTGAATCAATATTCATAAGGTTTTTGTATGTTAAACGTTTTCACACTTGGCTGTGAGGAGCTTTTTATGGGGGAGGAGGTCACTGCAGAGTCCACACAAAGTACGACTTCAGGAGTTCAGAAAGCAATTCAAGCCACTTGACTCCTTCTCAGCTTTTATCTGAGTGGATTCATTGAACCAGGACCAGGTTTCTGAATAAAGCTCAGTGTAATAAAACACATTAACGCTGGAGAAGACAGACCCAAATTGGAAAGCAGGCCTATGGCAGAGGCCCTTATAGGTTCACATGGAGCTAAATAAGATGGTTAAATAATCCAATTATGAAATGCACACATCGAGGTGAGCATGTGTGAAATTCCGGCAAATTCTATTCAGTGTTTTCTATTTAGTTTTTATTTTATCTAGGGTATGCCGTGACCATATATGTCCCCTTTGGAAGGGCCACAGATTTAATTTCCAAAGTTTAAAATGAGCAAACAACTTGTACTGAATTTAGAACATGAAGCTGTTCCAGCAGAGGCCACAAACTAAATTAAAGGTCCTTATAAGTAAATGCTGCATGCATACTATATGATCTAACTGGAAATTAATTTGCATTTCACTCGAGGTTGGAAGTCAGTTAAAAAAGACTATACTCATTTTATTGGCAGCCTCTTAGGATGTATTAAGCTGACAGGAACCAACTCAGCATAATGCAGCAGTAACGTGTCCTGCATGAGGAGTTTAGGGACAGAACGCTGAGAACAGAACCCGCATGATGAATAAACTCCACATAGAAAAACTGTATCACCCTGCAGGTGCAACAAATAAAGGTTATCTAAACTCAGATATCAAAGTCCCACGACTCGTTATCAGGAAAACCTAAATGGGATGCAGTTCCAGATTAACACGGCAGACGTTGACAAAACACACTAATAAGATCTATCTGCTTTGAAGAGGAGAAATGATGACTGTCCTGGCCCATTAAATTAATAAAAACCCACAAACCCAATTACGGCTGGCTTTTATGATGGATGAAAGGCACTCACTGTAATGGTTTGTTAATAATTTGTGAAACTGCCAGTTGCACAACAATGGTGTAATTATGGGAGGCAGTTGGGATGTGACCCATTTGTATCCAACATCTGCAGCAGCTCACCATTAGTGTGATGCACTGGTGTCTGAAGTGTGTAAATCGTGAGAGATGAGAGGAAATAATGGTGGTAACCAGAGCAGCCCTGTGACGGTTTTTTGGGGTTTTTTGTGTTGTCTCTATGCAGACATGCACACGCTGGGGGGGGCAGGGTGCCAACATGCCAGGGGTATAACCAGGCCTGTTGGGGGAGTGTAAGGACACACAGATAAAGCTCCTTATGACAGCTGTCATTGGGTTACTGGAACCAATCCATCTGCATATGGACAAACTGGAAATGAACCGTCATTAGGTCCCACTGGGATGAAACCAGTTTCTGTACCGTGGAAACTTTACTCAGCAATAAATGAATAAATATATAAAAGTACACAGCAAAATACATAATACAGAATATAATTATATTAGGAAATTGTATTGATTCTTGAATGCTTTCATTCAATGTCATGCAATGATATACTCGCTCCTTGTACTGTGTGTGTGTGTGTGTGTGTGTGTGTGTGTGTGTGTGTGTGTGTGTGTGTGTGTGTGTGTGTGTGTGTGTGTGTGTGTGTGGTTGTTTGTCTTTCATGTGGCTCCGCAGGGCACCAGCGTCACGCCCAATGGGTACCCCACCCTTCGCCCACAAGCCCACTGGGATAGGGTCCAGCAACCCCCGTCCCACAAAAAGAAGAAACAGCAGTTAAGAAGATGAATGAATGAATGAATGAATGAATGACATACTTGAGTCTGGGGCCGTTAAGCTAACATTGTGTTGTGCAGTTGAAACTCGTGATATAGAGATTTTCTCGGTTTTGCACCAGGATGAAGGATAATGGAATTTGGATTATTGTGATAGAAATTAAGTTTTTGACCGTTGGTGGTAAGAAGGTAAGATCTGGTAGAGGCTCTCCTGCTATGACTGTATTGTAGATGTGCTGTTTGGGTGCATTTTACTTTATGAAAGTGATTTAACCTATTTTCCATGAGTGTGGTGGGAAACACTGAAAATAATCTGAGTTCTCAAATGTGGGGATTCATCCAAAGTGAATGGATGGAAAATTGGCCCAGCAGTTAAGGTCATCTTCTACTTTTTAAAGAAATTCTGTGTAATGGAGGTTGAAGGGCTCTGATATCCAGGGGAATATGCTAATTCATGACTATTTTTATGACTGGTTTGATGTGGGATGAGGAAACATAGCAGAGTCTCAGTCATTTTCACATAGTGGACATTGATTTGTTCCGATTTATTGTGTAGCGTAGACAACTTATTAACACAAAAGTGTTTCTTTTATATTAAAGAAACAGTTTTCTTTAATACAAAAGTGTTTTAAAGCGTGGGAAAATAGTCTATACATTCGAAACTATAACCTAAATTGAAGATATGAGAAATTCCTTGTTAGCTAAAACTAATCAAGTCTCAGTGAATGGCAGCTTGACTGTTCTTAAATGTGAATTCTCCATCACCATAAATTTTCAAAGTAGTGAAAATCCATCATCTACTCACCCTTTTCTCCTGTAGATACCAAAGTCTGGTAATTAGATCCAAATTCAAGCTCACCTTCTCAGTGTTTCAACACATTTGTGGCCCGATACGCCTACTGACGTCCAAAGATTCGCCAAATTAGTCCAAAAGGTCAAACAACACTTCTAGATAACTTCATACATCATTATAATTGGTAAGCTAAAAAAAAAAAAAAAAAAAATTGGACACAATTATTCATAGTGGATATGGTGGAGCTGGAATGTGTTAATTAGCTGCGTCCCTTTCTTGAACTCTGTAATTTGATTCATGTGACATATTTAAAATTGTCAGGAGAGCTCTCAGGAATTTTAAAGCATTAAAAATAAAGTGAAATAGCTGTATCTGCAAAGCAATGTCAAGAGCGACATAAAGTTTGTACATTCTATGAATTATATAACAAATGTGCAGTTCAGTTCTACTATCTGTCATTTCACATTATGGTGCTGCAGCCGTTATTCATAGCAAACAAATGTGGCGAATGACACTAAAGGGCAAAGGAGGACGAGCGCGTCTCCAAGGGACAGAAGTTTCTGTCATTGGGCGTTGGGTGACATCATCATCATCATCATTTTGTGGACACGCCCACCGTTCGTCATAACTCCCGTCTGCATCTCCATCAGGAAGTGAAGGCTGAATTCTGTGTCATGGACTGTTTGAAGGTCACATTTATCATTAGAGAGCCAGAATGAATGCGGTACCAGTAAATATACTTTTATAATGAAGAAACAAAGTCCATCAAGATGAATGTGTGCACACAGCCTGAAGCACATAGACACACACTGCTACGCTGACATTTTTGCCTTCCAACCTCTGTGAGTTTTGCTGTACTCATCTTTCTGAATGGCTTTGCATAAGCCTTGTGCACCGGAAAAGTCCTCCGCAATCTGCTCAAGGCTCAAAGTCACTCCTGCATCATTCTCCTGTGATGCTATAACCGCTCCACTCAGCCTCATTACGCCCCAGAAAGTTTTTGAACACTTTGAGCTACAGTATAAAAGGCTCTGCAGTCAAAACTTTAACTTTCCAGGACAGCAGGAAGTCGTCACTCAGATCCCTGGAGTTAAAGGTTCCTCAGTGAAAGCTGACCCTCCACAGCGAATATTTTAGTCCTAAGCATGTTAGCTTTAATGAAACCAGTGGTTAGGATGGATGCATTTATTTTATCTATGAAGATGTATTTATGGTCTTCTACTTGTGCAACATAGAGAAACTTAAATTCAGATATCTGGGGGTCTTGGTCGTGATTGATGGGAAAATGGAACAGGATATTGATAATTTAGTGATCAATCCAGGTTCCTCACCTCTGGTGAGTTTTGGGTGAAGACGCAAGAATCGGACTTCTTTGCTGAGACTGCTGCCTACTGCCTACGCCACCCAGATTAGGATTATCAGAAGAAAATTAGGGAATAATCAGATAAATTTTACTTGTATTTAATGCCGTATGATTCCTTGTGTTGTGCACACCCCCAGCCCTTCATGTTTTACCCTCTAGGGCTGTATTTACTGTGGATCTCCCTGATATTTTGCGCTTTACAACTTGTTTTTCATTGCTTGGCTGTACGTGGAGAAACAACCAACACACTGCTTTCTTTACGATATCTGCTCATCATCTCTGGGATTTGAATCCCAGCACGGCCGGCAGCTTCTTCTGGAGATGCCAGTTTTCAGTGCAGATACATCACCTGGAAAGACGAGCCAATCCCTCCCCATGTGCCCCAGTTTCTCTACATAATGTGATTCACTGTGTTTCCCATGTACCTGTTCCCACAGTCAGGCTGCGCCCCAAAGCTTGATGCCACACAATAATCTGGATATATGCTGAGAGTCTGCTTACATCTCACAGATGAGATGCAGACTTTGACTCGTCTGCATGTGGCATCAGCTCTAAGACTGTCAAAGTTTTCTTGCCTTTCTCCGTCACTTTTTAATCACCAGTCTTACTGCCAGTGGAGATCTGAACATCAGACTGACAACACACACCTGAGCCCTATGTAGAGTGTGTGAACGCCAGCTCAGCTGGTGTGACTTAGAAAATTACCTGTGTCATCTGTCTGCTGGGGATAGTGACACAGTACAGAGATACGACAGTGAAAACAAGATTCACAATAGCTAAAAGAATATATGATAACAATGTTTCTTCAGTATGCAGCAACAACAGGGTAAATCTTTATCTCAATAAGTTGCATATGTGCTTTCACAATATTGTGACTTCAGAAGCACATTTTTTGAGGTCATAACTATTTCAGGTTGTTGCTTTACAGCAATGATTTCACTTTTCAGAACCATTTGGTATAATGATTTTTATTTAAATGTTGGAATTTAGTGAGGCAATAACTATAGGGTCAAATGTTAATACAAGAATATAGAGAATTGCCACCAAATATTTCAATTTCAATCAAGAAGTAGTTATGGTTTATCAGATACATTGGTATGAATGCTGTGTTTTTCAGATTAAATCAATGCTTGATCAATTTAGCGTACATGTGATGAGAGACACTTGTAATATCATTTCCTTTCATTGAATTTGTAGAACATATTTAAAATATGGAATATCGGATTCTTTTCTTTCTAGGCTACACTGGGGGGTTGGACCCAAATGAACCTCTGAAGTCTTAAGTTAGTTCTGATTTTTTCTGACTGATTTTCATCTAAATATGCAGCACAATCACAGCCTCTTCAAGCAATGTGCATTCTGGTAATTGAACCCCAAAACTGATTTTGATGCTTGGCTTTGGTTTACCTAAGGCTCTCAGAAATATATTGAAATTAAAAACAAAATCTGTTGTGTGTATGAGTGTCTAAAATAACCAGTGTGCCTGAGTGTCTGAGATCAACTTGAACTGAATAACTTGATACTACTCAGATGAAGCTTTGTCACAAGTTGTACACTGAAAATGAGCATTGCTGCTTTTTATTAAATCATTAATTTTTTTTACATTTTTTTTTCTTATATAGAAAATTCCTATAGAAAAAACACTAAACAATGAATAAGAATGCAAATAAGTGGATCAACCACTCCTCTTAAATCCATCCATAATTTTAAAAACCATATTTCAATGTTGTTTTATCATAAACACTATAAGCAGTGATTTTCTACAAAATTTAAATTATAAGGGTAGCTTGCATTTGCTTAAAAAATGTTTTTTTAAGTATAAAAAAAATATTGGATTGCAATTTGCTGTATGAGTATCTTCTTCACTTCATCACTAGATTGCATGACATAATGACTTAAATCCAACTGTATGTGGACACCAGGAAATTATCATGTGATGTGAGATTACGATCTAAGAGCTCTAAGACTAGACTGATTTAAGACTGATTTAAGGCTTATCCTGTCATCTGGTCCTACATAGCAGATCTAACTCAACAGGGGCCTCTCATTTCTTTCAAGTCTGCTGAGGTCAAAACCTTTCACTGGCCAACATTTGCAGTCATGCAGCGTTACCCCCCTGACACAACTGTCATCCACACGTTGACAACCACAGGCTTCTTCTTGTTGGGACTGGAAGGAGTTCTCTGCACCCTTGCTGTCCTGGTAATAGTGGCTGCCCTACAGCCACCAGAGTTTCCCCCAAATACCAGAATGAATCGACAGCATCAAGCTTTTGACTACCAACCATCACATTTTCAAGGTCTGTTGTCCAAAGGGGGGGCTGTTCCACCACACCCACCACATCTGAAGCTGGGACCAGCGGTAGTCTTTCCTTTGATGCCACTAAGGCAGAATAAAATACCCCACCTCACCTGACCTTTGCCTTCACTGTGTCCACGTGTTTTGTGTAAAGCAGTTTTCTTTCTGATGTGGTAGATCATTACGCTTCCATCCATTCCATCTTCTTGAAGATGAGATGATCGTAATCTCCTCATCTTCAGTCACTTATTTACCTTGAAACCTGGGATTATCTGGTGCTTTGGATATTTCAGCATTCACACACTCCAGGGACGTCTGGTCGTGTGCGTCAGGAAGAGGAAAAAAATAAATAATGATAAAATAACGTTTGATTAAATGTTAATTCTCTGTTCTGTGATTTATATAGATTATTAATCCAATTTCATAGTCAAAATTGTTAAACTGGTGTACTTCCTGTTGTGAGGCAGCCAGCAGCGAAGCCTGACCTCCAATTGGGCGATCGCACAAATAAACAGACATACAAACCTACAGAAAGTCTTGTAGTGGAAGGAAACCCAAAACATGTACAGACGTGCAAATGCATAGAAAACAGCTCCGTCAGCAAATCAGCATTACTAATAGATTCCTCACAGCAGTTGAAGGCGCCTCCTGATGGGCCTAATGTACCGCGGTCAGGACCCCCAGGGGTCCGCCCGCCAGTCCCTCAGAACTGCTTCCACTACATTAGAAGTTTTTTCTTTCTGTTTGTAAATCTGGAGTTTGATACAAATATAGATACGCAGCATCGTGTCAAAATAGACAAACAAGGTCAAACCAACTCTTTTACTGGCTTCTGGTTTGAAAGACTGAAGATATTAACTGTGACATAATTATCCCTCGAGAAGAAGCGAGAACTGCAAATGACTAGTTTTATTATCTTTATTTGGGGACTTTTAACGTTGTTTTTTTTAATTCCATTGCCAAACAGAAGTTGTTTCTGCTTATTCTGGGGTAGGAAGAGACCATATACAAGAAGAGCTTCATATAAAAAAACACTAAAAGCTGTAATGTGTTCTGAATAACTGTATTTTACTATATTTGGGCCTGAAAGTCCATCTTTAGGTGTTTGTAAGACCTTAAATGTGACCTTCGAGAGCTACAAACTGCACATCTCCCTGTTGATTCCTCCTGTGATTATTTTAAATGTTTTAATTCATATATCAAGTATTGCTTTGGTTTTTATGGGAATGTTGTTAAATTTCAAAGATTAGAATTTAGGAAGTTTTCAGTGTGCTCTAGGTAATTTGGGGTTTATAATGATTCATTTGAAGAAAGGAATAGATTTGTTTTATCTCTTTTTTCACATGTTTTTTCACATGTTCTGCCTCACTACTATTAATAACTTGTCATGGCCCTGTCATAACATAAAATGAGAGCAGAAACTGCATTTATCTTCCTAAATTTGAGGTTATGAATACATGTGCGCTACTTAAAGGACAATATGTTATCAGGTCAATGAAAAAGTGCATTAAGTTATTTTTAAATCCTTCTTACTAGTAAAACCGGGCACAAAACAAGACTCAAAGCCCAATTACATTACAATTACTGTACTTACACAATTATATTACATTTAGTTTCTCATTTTTTTTACAATAACTCTTCTGTGGTCTCGAAATACTGTAACAGTTCACTGCGATTTTGTTACCAGACTTATTTCAAAACTACTAAAAGAGAAAGTGAATCAATCGATATGCGACTCTCCTCTAAGAATGACTTTTTGTTTCTCTGAATATTCAATATTTTGCTATGACTAAAGTTGTGAATTTAATAGATATCGTTAACCATAAGATCAGGCTTTAAAATCCATCACCCAGTTATCCAAAAGCCCAACAAACACAAACATCAGCCTCTTTCTGCTGCTGTGGAGTTCAGACGACACAAAGACAAACACAGTCAATTAGCTTTCTGCCAAATTAGCAGTCATGATGACGCATATTGTGTTTACCTCATGTGATATCCCACTTCGCCAATATTTACAAGAAAAAAATGGACTCAGACAGGAACCGTGATTTTCAGAGAGAAGGATGAAGGCAGTAATTTCTTTTGTCTCTCTAATGTTTTAGCAGGCAGTCATCTTGGATGCTTATTTAAATATTTGACAAGGGAACGTCCTGGAAATGACAACGCTAAGTGATCACAGTCTTTGCCCAGATGAAGATATTGAAGAAGAAATAAATAGTCTCTTGTATAAAAAAAAAAAAAAAAAATGTGGGTAATCTGTATGCCCAGCCTATCAGCACTTGATTGAGATTAATGCTGAAGTTTATGGGAATGAGCTCTAAAAAAATAAGCCATTACTTTCTGTAATTGATCATTTGAAAAATCTTTACCAATCCTTTCCCCAGGCAAAAACGATCGTCTCTGTGGGCCATAAATCATCAACTGTATGGCTTTTTTTTTTTTTAAATTAGTTGAAAGTTAAAATATAAAATGCTTCTGACCTGTTACAGGAAGTCACATGATGTTCTGTGGTGTTTTAACAATTTCCCCACTGTCCTGGACAACAATGTCAGGGTAAACATTTGAGAAATTGTACATTATATACGTGAAATGAAAGATTAAGATGACAACAAATGCATTTTAGTCTTATTACTGTAGTTCTCCATTGAATTAAACTAAAATATTTCCAGATACTGTCAACGTTTATGAAGGATTGGAGTACGTATGATTAAAATATGATGATGGTGTCCACAAAATATCCATAATATGACCTGGATAAGTTCAATACCTTTTCTCTATACCTGGATCAACAGTCCTGTGAAGGGAAGTCCTGTTAAATTTAACTTCAAGTCCAGATTTAGTTTTGTCTCTAGGTAGCGATCACATTTTCATGTGGAACACTTCCTTTGGGGCCAGTAGGAAACATGCTGACTCAGCAAGTGGTATCACAGGCAGAGAAAACTTGTGTCAGACTGCTGAGGACGGCAAAATTGAGTTCAAAAGTTCAAATATTAAACTGTGTTTTTTTGTTACGGCCTTTTTTATTCCTTTTCCATTGTTTCTGAATATGTGAGTAGCCTAACTTCCAGAAAGGAGCAGCAGAGTGAAGGGCAGCATTAGGATGGAGAGGCGGTAGTGTCGTTTGGCAGTCCAAGGCTGGGGCAGAACAGACGTCTGCAGCCAGCAGCAATGGGGAATACCAACACCCCCTGAGGGCAGACAAGTCTTTAGAAACATGTAAGAAGGTCCAGACGCTTTCATCAACACAGGGCCCAGATAAACAACAAATAAGGGACACTAAGAACTGTCTGCTGAAGATTAGATGAGTAAATAATGAATAAATAAAATGATTATAATTGATCAAGGTTTTTCCTGTGCATTTTGATTATGTGATGGTTCAGATGGAGAAGTAGTTACTGATATCTATATATGTTCATGTTTATCGTGTGTAAACATGAACACAGACTGAGCAGCAGAGACTTCTGCCATCCTAAACAATATTTTCTGACACTCTCTTCAGACTGCATGGAACTGCCAGAACCTTTTGCTGATAACTCATGCAGAACGCAGGCAACTGACATGAGAATTGATTTGCAGGTCAGGTTTGAGGTGGTGAAACACGAGTCGAATGAACCCGAGCAATCCTTTGAGTTCAGTCTACGCAGTGATGGACATTATTTTAATGTCTATGTTGCCTGAAATCATGCAGCGTTGGAATCTCTTGGTGCCGTGTATAGGAGTTCTCTTGTTGTCTTCATCGTAATGTAAACTCAGAAGCTAAACACACCTGACAGACATTATTCCAGCACACAACACCTGAAACAGTTATCTGTCTCTGGCCTTATTTCCCTTGAGCCGCCACTGTCTCTCACCCTGAGCTAATCAAAAGAACATTTAAATTAAGATTCTCATTTTTGTTAAAAATCAGTCACTTAAAAGTCATCCGGTTTGTCTGTGTTCTAAATGAATTAGTTTATTTATCTATACAAAATCTACAGTTCACTTCAGAAAACATGTGACTGCAGATCAATGAAAGCTTATCTCATGTACCTCTTATTATGCACATTGGAGGAAAACAAAGTTTCCAATCAAATCAAATAATTGATGGTCAAGTCTATCTTTATCAACTGAAAGGAAAACAGTGATGTGTTCTTACACACCAGTTCACCATTTACCACTTATGATTGAAGTGTGTAACACCCTTGGGTAAAGCGATGTGTGGTTTTGAATAATAATTTGCAATCCAACTTCTGGGAGCTGCACTGCATTTCAACGGATCTGATCCTTCAGATTTACTCTGTGCTTTAATAAACTTTGACACTAAAGGATGTTAACAGAAATAATTGATCATATCTGTGAATCCGTCCACTGTCCTTGATGTCTTTAACTGAATACTGTAATTTGTTTTAGAGACTTTTGCAAAAATAACTGGAACCAATGCAGTCAGACTACAACATCCTGAACACCCCTGAATTCAAAATTTTACCCTGACCTACTTGCATTGGTCAAAGATCGAAGCTAGTGCTCTGACCTACTGTCATTGATCAAATCACTAGTTTTGATCTATAGTCTTACTCACACTGGCCATCTCCCTTGTCTTTCTATCTTATCCAGTTCCTGAGTGTACAAAAGTTGAAATTTGACCTTGACCTAGTTTTCTCAAGGTCAAGGTCATCATGTCAACTTCATCCCCTTTGCTGCCTGAGTCAGTTTCATCTTTCTATCTGAACGGTTGTGGAGATATTTGGTGGACGGACAGATGAACGAGCACACGAACACTGACAGTTACAATACATCACCGCTTATCGGGTTTGTAAAAAACCCAATATGATGATGACCCCCCTTTATTGTACAAACCTGACCTACAAACCACGTCCATAACTTGAATCCCTGTTCACTGTTTTCTCACCGTTTCTCTTCACTCCCCATAATGAGATTCCTGTTTTAGAAGCCCACCTGTCCAATGTGAGTCCTTAAGGTTTTGTGTGACGAGTGTGCCACTGAAGGATTTTGAAGAGTCAAATTCAAATCATTTTCAAGGAGAGGAAGGAGAGCACTTTGGACCTCTATAAAGGAAACGAGGAAATCCACCGACGGAGCTGGGAGCTTTCCTTCCTGACCCGCGGTTACAGGAACAGGCCTCGGATGCTGCGGTTAGGACACACATCACTGACGCTAACGCAATAATGAGGGGAGGGCGTGGGCGTTAACAACCCGGCACGCCACGTCAAGTTTCAGAGCTGTATTGGTGCCATTTATCATATCTACCATGAAAAATGATTTTCTTTCAGTGGGGGGAGATTACTTCAACACTGTGCCCTGTCAATCTCATTATGTCTGATATGTATCCTCCTCATGTTTGTTTTTAAATGGCGCCGTCTCACAGACCAGCGTCTCAATATTTGAGGAAAATAATAAAAGTCCAGCCGGCCGCGGGTGACCCCGACGTGATTTTATATCTACAAACACAGTAGCTGGCTTTGAAAAAGGGCCACATGGAGGCATTTTGAAGCTTTAGCCAAGAGAAGCAGCGAGTCTGCCAATCTCTGCTGGCCGGAGTGACGATAAATAGACGTTAATAAACAGCATATTTTATCAAAAAGTGGAGGAGAAGCTACGGAAACACATTACAGAGGCAAAAAAAAAAGATCCATCCTAAAACAAGCATGTCTAATTCTACAAATCACAACTGTTGCATGGACCCTCAGCCACTTGGAACATGCAGCTTCATCAAACCTTTAACAGTGGAATATGTTTGTATTTTGAACACATTCAAACCAGAGATCAGAGTGTATTCTTCTATACTGTACAGGACTGCTGACTGTCCATTCTCATCATAAACGTGTTTGTGATGCTGCGTGTCCTTTGAGGAATGAAAGGGATGCTTTCATGATCAACACCGACATCTATTTATGTCGTTTTTCTCTAATGGTCCTCTTTTCTTTCTGTCTTCTTTCAGCAATTCATCAGTCAGCATTTATCTTTCACTCTGCAGCATCTTGTAGAATGACTGCATTTACTGAATGAGGGAACATTTAATTAACAGACACTGAAGGTGAGAAGTGGATGTTGAGGTTGATAAGAGGTAGAATCTGAACAGGAAGGAATTGAAAGCAGAACTTTCAAACTGTGAAGCAACAGCGTGACCCGCTGCACCACAGGAGAGAGTCAAATACATTAAATAATGTAAATAGTAGTATCTCTACTCTACCCGTCAACCATGATTGATGTCACAGCTGGGCTCCAGAGCTTCATTTCTCACCTGACTTCTCTATAGATTGGGGCTATATGAAAAATAAATAAAAACAGAAAGAATAGAATTAATTTTTTTTTTTTGGAATTTCATACACTGTTATAATCCCCGAAGGAAAATTAAGAACGTAGATGAAGATGAATTTGGAATTTAGTAAAGAAGACACAATTATAAGATTTAAGTAATAATCCAAATGTTTATAAAAGAAATCCTTCTCCCGAATGCAGCAGAACATGACTGAACATTGACGGATGAAGGTTCTGCTTCTCATTTTACTGTTGGAGACTCAGGGGACCACGAGTAATCCTGCATCCTGGAGCGTTGGAGTGTTCTGGTCAGGTAATGTTCTCCTGCTCTATAAGACGTGATGAATCCTGGTCATTGGAGGTTTTGGGAGTGAAATGTATTTTTCCCAGGGAGCTAGCACAGAGAAGCTAATATGGACAAAATCCCATAGAAAAAAGGAGATTAGTCATCCTATTCAATAGTTTGACAGAGAACACAGCCACATCTAGCAGGAACTGTTTGGGCGTTGGTGATATTCGTGTTGCTAATGCGGTTTTTCACAGCGTGCTTGAAACAGTGAGAGGAGATGGATGATACCAGGATACCAGGAAAAACACCTCAGGGCAGGATTATGCAAGAAAATAACAAGGTTGCATGAAGTGTTGGTTCCCGCTGAACAGCCAGACATCATAGAGAGGGTGAGACCTCATCTGGATACGGATAAATGTGGAGTTTACCCAGCATGCTGTTAGGCAGAAGCTCCTAGAATGAATTCATTGTCTTGGAGTCATTTTCTGTTCACTGAAAGAGAGAGGATGTGGAAAGAATGAAGATTTGTTTGTTTGTTTGTTTCCTCTTCTCTTTTACTTTTTAGTTTTCTTTTTCTTTTAAATATGACAGCTTTCCATGTTCTGTTTGTAAATTCACACTATTGCTTATAAAAAGCGTTAAAAACACTTCAAAGAGCATGTGTATATGATAATGTCATTGTATATATATATATATATATATATATATATATATATATATATATATATATATATATATATATATATATATATATATATATATATATATATATATGAGGCTTGAATGTAACAGAATGTGACATTGTCATTTCAGTGTGCTCTTTCTACATAAAAAACAATTTAAAAAATATGTCATTGAGAAAGATACTGAACTAATGATGGTTCTCTGCTCCTCAGGGACCATTGGTTCAAGAAGCGGAGCGTGTGCACAAGTCTAAATCAAGAAAATCACGCATATAGGTAAAAACAGCTGTTTTGGGACTCCCCCCACCCACACCTGACAAGTCAATTTACATAAGCAAGGAAACAACCTGTCCAACACCTGAATGGAGACGTCTTCTCTTTTCATCCCCCTTCTCAGAACTTGACACTTAAATAGTACAGGTGATAAAAACGGACAGTTGTGGACTCAGCATCATGCCAGATGTCTCCTACAGATATTCTGAAGCTTTGTGCAGTCTTCTTTTGTAAATGACATATTTTAAACCCTTACATTGACAATATGAAGTGTTTCTACATGTGTCATATTTTGTGAATATCAACACACAAACCTCACTGGGTTTTTAAAAATGTTTTTAACAGCTTTGCCCTCAAGGTGTTTCATTTTATTTTATTTTTTAATCTTTCAACACCACATGTTGTACTTGACTGTGGGAAACTACACCTGCAGTGCTATCGGTTATAGACACTCCACTAAACGCAGTGAAGGAGGTGCTGCTGAGGAGGGATGAGAACTACTTGACTGCAATTACTATGATTCGACACGAGGGACTGAGCGTGTGCGTCTGTGTGATGGATGAAATGTGAATTTTATATAAACAAGTGTAAATGTCAAACTACAGTATCTATTTCACTGCTTTGAGGACGGCATGTCTTCACACCCGTCACAGCGTCGACTGGCAGCGCCGATCAG